>CAKNYM010049429.1:109125-119230 GCA_932195095.1 Andricus curvator
TTGAAATCTCTTGAAAATTAAAACAATTAAATTTATTCCTTAAAGTTTTATAGTTTAATTTATAGTTGAGGGGCTGATAGGAAAAGCGGACTAAAAAAAGAATCGGAGCAAAAGCGGGTTGATTATTACTCAGCGCAAGAACGAATTAGCCCACGCGCTACGAGCAAATTGTTTCTCTTAGAATGGAGATAGAAAGTCGCGGTTTTTTAAAAAATTTTCCACTTTTTGTCCAATTTTCAATTAAAAAGAGGTAACAGGTAATTAATTTTAACAAAAAAATAGTTTCTTGAGCAAATTATTATTGTCTATAGCTACCTTCTTCTATATTAATACTAGATAGTTGCGGCTTTTTTCTGAATTTTTAACTTTTGTCCATTTTTCAATGAGAGTGAAGTAATAATTAATTCAAGTTAACAAAAGTAATTTTTTAAACAATTTATTAATATTTTTAATAATATTCTCTTCCCTTAATGGTATAAAGTTGCGGTTTTTTCAGAAATTTTTAACTATTTGTCTATTTTTCGCTTGGAGTGACTTAATAATTGTTTAAGTTGAGCAAAAATTATTGTTTAAACAAATTATTATTGTTGATAACTATCTGCATCTATATTAATGCCAGATAATTGCGGTTTTTTCTGAAATTTTTAACTTTGCTTTGCCTTTTCAGTTATGAAGAAATAATAAATAAACATTAGAGAGAAACATATTTTAAACAATATCTTTCTTGTTCGTGAATATAGTTATAAACAATAATCAATTGTTTAAATAAGCATGTTTGTTAACTTGCATTAATCATTACCTCACTAAGTGAAAAGTGGAACAAAAGTGTAAGAGTTCATAAAAAACATTATTCAAAATTTAATTATTAAAAATCATTAGTTAATACTTTACTAAGTAAAAAGTGCGTAAAAAGTTAAAAATTTCAGAACAAACCGCAACTATATTGCTACATTTAATTAATTATTAATTCTCCCTATCTGAAAAGTAGACAAATAGTTGTAAAGTAAAAAAAAACCGCAACTATCTAGCATTATTCAAATTCAATATTATTAATAATAATAATAAATTGTTTAAACAGATAATTTTGTTAACTTTAATTAATTATTCAACTCACTCCAAGTAAAAAGTGAACAATAAGATGAAAATTTAAAAAAAACTGCAATTTTCTAGCATTTTTCTAAGTGAATATTCTTAACAATAATAATACATTGTTGAAACAATTAACTTTGTTAACATTGATAAGCTATAACCTCTGTCTAATTGAAAATTGGACAAAAAATGGAAAATTTTTGTTTTAGAAAACGCAAACAAATCATAATTAGCGCCAAAAACTCGCAAAACCCATCTTTTCCCTTATGGGGTTTCTTTGGTACTTTATAAAACAGACTTATGGGGTGATATTTAAAAAGTAATATTTTATTTGTATTCTATGGCTGATTGTGAACAGAAATGTTGAGTTTCAACTACAAATAACGCATTTGTTAATTGAGTTTATTTATAAAAAATAAGCACTTGTCGTCTTGTCAAAGATTGCGCAGCTATGTTAAGAATGAGTTTCAGCTAAAGAATTTTTTGCAAATTCCACAAGAAAAAGGGCATTCTCAGTTGAAAAATGCATAAGACGAAAAAAATGTCCTCATAACATTGTTCATGACAATAACAATAATTGATAGTTCTCAAAGTGTTTCAAAAAATTTTAAAAATTAGTTGTTAAGAGTTGATTACGCGTTAAAAGAACAACGTGGAAATGTTGAAAATAGCCAGAAAATGCATTTGTTAATTAATTTTGTTTGAACAATCATGAGATAATACAAATTTGTTAAAAAAATTGTTTTTAAGAATAAAAACTGTCGATTGTCATTGAAATGTCCCTCAGGGTTTATAAATTAGTTAATAACATTTGAATGCGTTGAAAAAACCAAGCTAGTGCGTCGGAAAATAGCCCAACAGTGCACTTGTTGATTAGGTTTATTTAAATAAGCATCAATTGTTATTAGCTGACTAAATATGAGCGGCTGATAGCAAAAGTGGACTGAAAAAAGAGTCGGAGCAAAAGCGGGTTGATTATTTCTCAGCGCAAGAACGAATTAGCCCACGCGCTACGAGCATAAACGAGTTGAAGATTCAACTCGTTTTTGCTCGTAGCGAGTGGACTAACCCATTTTTGCCCATACTCATATTTCGATTCGGTTCAACTCCAACCGAACCCTTGATTCGTTTTTGGCTACGCTGATATTTTCGTTTCGTTCGCGCCTGGAAGATCGAGAATAAATAAAATTTATGGGTTTATCTCCAAAATAGCTCGAGCGCAATATCAACGATTTTTCAAAAGAGTCAGAAAACGTTCTCAAAAATCGAATTTTTAATTTTGAGGAAACAAATGTATACTCCTAAAGTACATCAATGCTGAATTGATGCCTGAAAAGTTAGATTGGAGAAATATTATATTTAAAAAAAATTAATGATTATTATCAAAAAAATTCATTTCATTTTTAATACGCATAATATTTTGCAAATGAATTATCAATACCATGGGGCCCTAGGAATAATTGGGTTCCCATTGCGTGGAATTGGAAAACTAAAATAGGAATAATTGCACGAAAATGGTTTCAAGGGGATTGGCTGCGATTCGTCACATGATTCGCACTAAATCTCAACAATTTATAGACAAAGAGTGTTTATATTGAACTCATGAAAGTTATTGAATTTTTTAAAATTTTATGAGCCATTATCAACATCAGCTATTTATGCTGTAATAAATAAAGTTTTAGCAAAAGCGGACTAAAAAAAGAGTCGGAGCAAAAGCGGGTTGACTATTTCTCGGCGCAAGAACGAATTTGCCCACGCGCTACGAGCAAAAACGAGTTAAAGATTCAACTCGTTTTTGCCCGTAGCGCGTCGACTAACCCATTTTTGCCCGCACTCATATTTCGATTCGGTTCTACATTATCGACATCAGCTGTTTATGATGTAATAAATAAAGTTTTTCCTAAGAAATCGACCAAAAATTACTCGGCAATGACACTTAGTTATCATATAGTTAGTCAGTTAATAACAATTGATGCTTATTTGAATAAACCTAATCAACAAATGCACTGTTGGGCTATTTTCCGAAGCACTAGCTTGGTTCTTTCAACGTAATCAAATGTTATTAACTAATTTATAAACCTTTAGGGATATTTCAATGATAATGGACAGTTTTTATTTTTAAAAACAGTTTTTTCAACAAATTTGTATTATCTCATGTATTTATGAAAATTAGTTATTAGTTCAAACAAAATTAATTAACAAATGCATTTCCTGACTATTTTCAACATTTCAACGTTGTTCTTTTAACGCGTAATCAACTCTTAACAACTAATTTTTGAACTTTGTTAAAACACTTGTGTAGCGATCAATTATTGTTAACAAGAAAAATTGGTTTATAACATTTTTAGTAAAAACAACAATAGTTAATCGTCATCCAAGTTTCTAAAAAAGTTACAAAATTAATTATTAACAGTTGGTCAAGTCAAAAAATAAAGATTAAGTCATGGAAAATAACCAGATAATAAATTCTTTCATTGAATTTGTTTGAAGAATCATACATTTTAATTATTGGTTATATAGAATCGTTGATAAATAATTGGCTATTAATTATTCCTCAAAATGAAGCGGAATTTTTTGTTTATAAATAGGGCATTATTTCGCAACTGCAGTACCCACTCAAAAAAAAAAGTTGTCTGCCCGAAGTCAAACCTGGTCAAAGTCTATTAATAATAAATTATTATAATAATATAATAACAATATTAAGATTAAGATAATTATAAATTATAAAAATTATAAATAATTTTTGCGAGTTTTAATTCTTCTATTTGGTAATAGGAAATTTTTTTTAGTACAATTTTCATAGGTTTTTTGATGCCCTTTCCATTGATCAGAAACATTTTTTGAAATAAATAGTATTTGGCCTTTAAAAATAAAAGCCAAAAACAAATTTGTTTTTTTTTGTAAACGCATATTTTGTCATCTTTTTATCTCAAATGAAAGTTTGAGTTTCTGCCTTCAAGAGCTTTGAGGTTAAATAGTGGGAATTTTTATTTTCATTAATAAAAATAAGCAACGAGTTTAGATATTTAGAGGTGGCGCAAGCCCCATGAAGTTTAACACGTATTTCCCATAAGAAAAAAACATGTTTTTGTAAATTTGATTCAGAATCCTCAATATTAGCTGAATCGAGTTGAAACTTAACATTTCTCTTCACAATTAGCCATGAAATACGAATCAAATATTACTTTTGAAATACCTGTATCAACCCCATTATTCTGTTTTATAGGGTCCCAAAAAACCCCCGTAGGTGAAAAAATGGTTTTTGCGAGTTTTTTGCGCTAATTATGATTTTTTGCGGCTTTTTGGATGCAAATTGTTTCTGATACATAAAACACTACTTTATACTGATAATGAGATGTCAACATAAATTTTTTAAACAATTTATTATTGTCTTTAGCAATTATCTCTTAGAATGTAGATAGAAAGTCGCGGTTTTCTCGAAAATTTTCCACTTTTTGTCCAATTTTCAATCATGAAGAGGTTAGAGTTCATCAATTTTAACAAACATGATTGTTTAAATAATTCATTATTATTGTTAATAATATTATCTTTGAATAATGCTGGAAATGGCGGTTTTTCTGAAATTTTCAACTATTTGTACACTTTTCACTTGGATTGAGTTAATATATAACTCAATATAGCAAAAATAGTTTTTTAAACAAATTATTATTGTCTATAGCTATCTTCTTCTATATTAATACTAGGTAGTTGCGGTTTTTTTTCTGAATTTTTTAACTTTTGTCCATTTTTCAATTAGCGTGAAGTAATAATCAATTCAAGTTAACAAAAGTAATTGTTCAAACAATTTATTATTATTGTTAATAATATTTTCTTTGCTTAATGGTAGAAAGATGCGGTTTTTTCAGAAATTTTTAACTATTTGTCTATTTTTCACTTGGAGTGACTTAATAATTATTTAAGTTGAGCGGAAATAATTGTTTAAACAAATTATTATTGTTAATAACTATCTTCGTCTTTATTAATGCCAGATAATTGCGGTTTTTTTCTGAATTTTTTTACTTTTTGCCCACTTTTCACTTAGAGAGGTAATAATTAATGCAAGTTAATAAAAAAAGTTTTTTGAACAATTCATTATTGTTTATAACTATCTTCTCTTGGATAAGTGCTAGAAATTTGTGGTTTTTTGTGAAATGTTTAACTTTGCTTTGCCTTTTTAGTTATGAAAAAATAATAAATAAACATTAGAGAGAAACATATTTTAAACAATCTCTTTCTTTTTCGTAAATATATTTTGCTTGAGGGGGGGGGGCCTGATATCAAAATATGTTCAATTCCAAATTTTTTTTTTACGCTTTGCATTAAACTTCTTGTTGTGATTTAAAACAAAACTTTTACAGATCATTTGCACATTGTTCGTTTTTGTTTCTTGTGTAAGATAGCTTTTTTGTTTAAATTAATTTTTTCAAACATTGGGAAAAAAGCAAAAATAATTCACTTAAAAAAGTAAAATACTATCTAAAAAATGATTTTTGTTGAGGTTCACTTATTATTTGATCATAACTAAAAAGTCATAGCAAAACTCAAGATTTCAGAAAAAAGCAAATTTCTAGCATTACTGTAAGAGAATATAGTTATAAAAAATGATCAATTGTTCAAATAAGCATGTTTTTTAACTTGCATTAATTATTACCTCGCTAAGCGAAAAGTGGACAAAAAGTGTAAGAGTTCGGAAAAAACCGCAACTTTTTAGCTTTCATCTAAGAGAAGATAGTTATAAACAATTATACATTGTTTAAACAACTATGATTGTTAACTTGCATTATTTACTACTTTACTAAGTAAAAGTTGGATAAAAAGTTAAACATTTCAGAACAAACCGCAACTATATTACATTAGTAAAGAAGAAGATAGTTACGAACAATAATAATTTCTGCAAATGATTATTTTTGCTATATTGAATTAATTATTAACTCACCCTATGTGACAAGTAGAGAAATAGTTGCAAATTTCAGAAAAAAAACCCAACTTTCTAGCATTATTCCAATTAAATATTATTAATAATAATAAATTGTTTAAACAGATAATTTTGTTAACTTTAATCAATTATTAAACTCACTTCAAGTGGAAAGTGAATAAAAAGTTGAAAATTTCAGAAAAAACTGCAATTTTCTAGCATTATTCTGAGTGAATATTATTAACAATAATAAATTGTTGAAACATTGGACATGAGAGCAAAAAATTGATAAAAACAGTAATAAATTGTGTAAACTATTTATTCAAACATCTCATTATCAGTATAAAGTAGTATTTTATGTATTGGAAACAATTTGCATGCAAAAAAATCATAATTAGCGCAAAAAACTAGCAAACCCCATCTTTTCCCTTATGGGATTTTTTTGCTACTTTATAAAACAGACTTATGGGGGTAATATTTGAAAAGTAATATTGTATTCGTATTCTATGGCTGCTTGTGAAGAGTCTTTTTTTCTTATGGAAAATGTGTTAAACTTCATGGGGCTTGCGCCACCTCTAAATATCATTAAAAAAATTTATTCAATATTGTGTGGATTCGAACAAATTTCCGGGCGTTATTTATAAAAATTAGAAAAAAAAAATTTGCACCACCCTATTGTTGATACCTTGTCTAGTCCCCTCCCTACAAATAACGCATTTGTTAATTGAGTTTATTTATCAAAAATAAGCACTTGTCGTCTTTTCAAAGATTATGTTAACAATGAGTTTCAGCTAAAGAATTTTTTGCAAATTCCACAAGAAACAGGGCGTTCTTAGTTGAAAAATGCATAAGACGGAAAAAATGCCCTCATAACATTGTTCATGACAATAACAATAATTGATAGTTATCAAAGTGTTTCAAAAAATTTTGAAAATTTGTTTTCAAGAGTTTATTACGCGTTAAAAGAAGAACCTTGAAATATTGAAAATAGCCAGAAAATGCATTTGTTAATTAATTTTGTTTGAACAATCATCAGATAATACAAATTTGTTAAAAAAATTGTTCCTAAAAATAAAAACTGTCGATTTTCATTGAAATATCCCTGAGGGTTTATAAAAATAATAAAGTCAATTCATATAAGAATGTGTTATTTTACAACAACGACGAAACGTACGTTGGTTTGCATAAAATTGACGAATAAAGCATGATTCTTGACAACTGAATCCACTATTAATTTTACTGGACCGTATGACCAAAATAACACATTCTTATATGAATTGACTTCATTATTGATAACAACGGTCGAAGAAAAATTTCACAGTGTGGATAATATTCCATTCACTGAACATAGATAATTTAATCAAGGTCAATCACGTTCTGCGATGTCATGGGTTATTTAAACTAAATACAAAGGAAATATGGAGAGGCTCGGAGACAACTTATGGGAAATTGGATACGCACCAATAGAACTTCAGTTAATCTGAAGGAGGCACTTTCTTAATCAGATGTACAAAAGAAACTCTGATTCCAGCACATTATAAATTAATTCCAAAATTTAAAAAAACTAAGTTAATTTTTCAGAAAAAATGTTTAAATTATGAAACCAATAATTTAATTAGAAACATAAAAGATTTAGGACATTGATCCAATCATTTAAAATTCCGTTCATCAAATACTGTAAAAGACATTTCAATTCAAACTTTTTTCAACTTTCAAGATTTGAGTCTTAATAAATTGAAATATGAAAAAAGAAATTAATGTATAAAAAAGATTGATTTATTAAACAAAAGAAATTTAGAGTCAAAAGTATCATATTCAGATTTTAGATTAAAATATGTTTCAAAAATTTATCAAATATACAAATACCAAATGAAATTGCAGAAATTTTAGCATTGGGAAACAAACATGGTATTCCTTTCAATGTTCATAAAATACCGACTAGTAACATCATAGCCAATATTGAAAATTGTATCAAAAATATAGATAATGATGAACTAAAATTAAATATTAGATAAACTACTACTCAAAAAATCTCAAATCATAATTTTATAAATAAATTTAATAATATAAATAAAATTGATGAACCTATTGAAAAATTTCAAAATAAACATAAAGATTTAATACTATTTAAAGCTGATAAAGGTAATGTAACTGTAGCTGCAAATCGAAATGATTATATGACAACTGTAGAAAATTTATTAAAAAATGAAAGCTTGGCATACAAATTAAAAACACATAACAGTATTGTCTCTAAAGCATATGCTCTCCCAAAAGTCCATAAGCAAGACTTGAAATGGCGGTTGATTGTTTCCGCAGTAGGTTCTCTAACTTATAATTTAGCAAAATACATATCCAATTGTTCAAAACCAATTTCAGGTAAAACTAAATCGTTTGTGAAAAATAGTTGGGCTTTACAAAAAGTGCTTAAAAATATTAAAGTTCCTGATTCACACTCTATAGTTTCACTGGATGTAGTATCTATGTATGATAATATTCCATTAGACCTTGCATTAGATTATATTGAAGAAAAATTAAATTTAAATCATAATTTAACAAGAATCTCCAGAAATGAATTTTTAATTTCCACTAAAACAGTATTAAACAACACAGTATTATCTTTTAATATTAAATTTTTCAAACAAATATGAGGTTGCCCTATGGGCTCTCCATTATCCCCCATTGTTTTAAATTTATTCATGGAATTTCTTCTTCACAAACGATACGTGGACGATATCCTAGCAATCGTCCCTACTGAAAACATTGATGAACTCCTCAACACTTTTAACAATATGGAAAATTAAATTAAATTCACTATTGAAAAAGAAGTTAATAATTCTATTGCATATCTAGATGTATTAATTATAAAAACTCCAGAAGGTAATTTAACTACAAATTGGTATAAAAAAATATCTTGGTCAGGACGTTATTTTAATTATAACTCCCATAATTTATTTTCTCAAAAAGTTGGTCTAATAAAAGGTCTTATTGATAGATGTGTAAAATTAAGCGATATTAAATTCCGCAAAGAAAATTTAGATCAACTAAAAATTACTCTCATGCAAAATAATTACCCACTTCAATTAATAAATGAAATCATCAAAGAAAGAATCCATGAAATTTATAATAATTCATCTAAAAATACAAAATGGAATGAAAATTACAATAAATCTGAACTAAAGGTTTCGTTACTATATGTTGAAGGTCTTTCGGAACGTCTTAGAGGTTCTTTAAAAATATACAATATTAATGTTTATTTCGCCAACAACCACACACTTAATAAATTTCCGTTCTTTTAAAATAAAGATAAAGACAATAAAGAAAACTTATCTTGTATTAAAATTAAAAATATCAAAATTTTAGCTCGAGAAAACAATACACACAATCGAAGAATTCTAGAGTCCATTTTTATAAATAAATTCATTAAAAATTCAATCAATTTAAAAACCGAAATTTTAAATATAAATAAAATTTATCAAACCATTTTATAACCAATTTATATACAAACTTTAAAAAACAAAAATGTTATATCAATTTTTAAATCCAATTTACTTTGGCGCACTTTTCATTTGGCTGTCTATTTTAATATCCGCCTTTCTTAATTACTCATGAAAGTATGACTTCATCCATAATGTATTTTTTATGACACATGCATGATTTCAGCCCTTTTCGACGCCTATGAAGCGGGGCTAAAGCTCTACTTTTTACTCCCTAGGGACTAAAAAGTGACGTCAGAGGTGAATAATGAAAATTATGCATCTATGAGCACACATTTTATGGTTATCAGCCCACTCACCGTAAAAACTGTGAGGAAATTTTGGTTGCAGATAATAGAATTTTGCGGTTATTTATGAAAAGTTACCATATATACCTGTAAAGTTACCATAAATGACCGAAATTTTTCATAAATTTCCGGAAATTTCTAAAAATGAATTTTGGGCAATCCATGGTAAGTTACCATATTTACCTGTAAAATTACCATAAATGACCGAAATTTTTTAAAATGAATTTTGGATAAGTTACCATATTTACCTGTAAAATTACTATAAATGCCCGAAAATTTCCGGAAATTTATGGAAATTTTTAAAATGAATATTCGATAAG
>CAKNYM010049429.1:119240-130893 GCA_932195095.1 Andricus curvator
AAATTTCCGGAAATTTATGGAAATTTTTAAAATGAATATTCGATAAGTTACCATATTTACCTGTAAAATTACCATTAATGACCGAAAATTTTCATAAATTTCCGGAAATTTTTGAAAATGAATTTTGGCTAAATTACCATATTTACCTGCAAAATCACCATAAATGACCGAAATTTTTCATAAATTCCCGGAAATTTATGGAAATTTTTAAAACTGAATTTTGGGTAATTTATGGTAAGTTACCATATTTACCTGTAAAATTACCATGAATGACCGAAATTTTTCATAAATGTCCGGTAATTTAGGGAAATTTTTCAAAATGAATTTTGGATAATTTGTGGTAAGTTACCATATTTGCCTGTAAAATTACCATGAATGACCGAAATTTTTCATAAATTTCCGGTAATTTATGGAAATTTTTCAAAATTAATTTTGGATAATTTATGGAAAGTTACAAATCACCTCTAAAATTACCATAAATTAGGTTAACATCAATTTCATGCTTCATTATACAAAATCTATTATGGACTCAAATCATGACTGTATTTCGAGATCAAAACACCTGTTTCGTTCTATTTAACCAAAATGTAGTAAAATAACTATATTGGAGCCTCGAAAATTTGAGGTTTCAATTTTCAAATGTTTCAAAGGACACTATTTAAACTATGCTATTTATAAATTTTAATGTTTCAACAATACAAAAAACAACTAATTTTGGTTCACTCCAAAAATATGTTGTTTCTCTTGGAAAATAACCAAAAATTAAAATGTCTTGGATGATGTAATAAATATCACTACAGGTAAATTTCAAATATTTTTTTGTTTACAATTTTTTTTGTTCATTATAAATGTTTTTCAGTTTATTACATCTACGTATACATAGTAAAAAAAATGTTCAAAATGATACCGAAATCAATATCATTTTGATATGCAACAAAAATGATACCGAAATCAAGATAATTTTGATCGGCCGGAATGAATGATCGACTTTTGAGATCATAATGATCCGATGCGAGATCATGTATCAAAGCAAACCAAGATGGCTGACGTTCTTAGAGTACTTTAGTTCTTATGCGAGCTTTTTATGGTTTCTGATCGTGCAGTGTACTTGAAAAGTTAAAAAATTAACGAATTCTGATCTTAGAAAATATCATCTGTTAAGTGTAGTTGTCACTTGCGTGTGATCAGATAAAATTTTTAGGTTATGTCGTTATGACATCGGCGCCAAAAATTGGCGTCCATTTTGTTTAGTCTGACAAATGACCCAAAAAAGATGATCAAGATGATACGAATGGACAGATCATTATGATCTCGAGAGTCAAATGATCGTTGGAGTAAAATGCTCTGCAACAAAATTGATCCTTTTTTTTACTGTGATCCGCCTTTCTTAATTACTCATGAAAATATTACTTCATCCATAATGTATTTTTTTAGTCCATGTTTGTCCTTCCAAATCAAAACACCTGTTTCGTTCTATTTAACCAAAATGTAGTAAAATTACTATATTAGAGCCTCGAAAATTTGAGGTTTCAATTTTCAAATGTTTCAAAGGACACTATTTAAACTATGCTATTTATAAATTTTAATGTTTCAACAATACAAAAAACAACTAATTTTGGTTCACTCCAAAAATATGTTGTTTCTCTTGGAAAATAACCAAAAATTAAAATGTCTTGGATGATGTAATAAATATCACTACAGGTAAATTTAAAATATTTTTTGTTTACAATTTTTTTCTGTTCATTATAAATGTTTTTCAGTTTATTACATCTACGTATATTATCTTAATTTAGGTTATGTATTACCTTGAAGAAGGCCTGCAACAAGGTCGAAACGTACGTTGGTTTTAATAAAATTGACGAATAAAGCCTGATTCTTGACAACTGAATCCACTATTATTTTTACTGGACTGTATGACCAAAATAACACATTCTTATATGAATTGACTTCATTATTGATAACAACGGTCGAAGAAAAATTTCACAGTGTGGTTAATATTCCATTCACTGCCAACAGCCATACCACGCTGAAAAAACCAGTTCTCGTCAGATCACTGAAGTTAAGCAGCGTTGGGCGCGGTTAGTACTTGGATGGGTGACCATTCGAGAAAACTGAGTGCTGTTGGCACATCGTGGGTGTGGTGAGCCCACACTCGTAGTTATTTACTACGAGAAACTAACCTAGAAACACTACTCGAATCGGGTAGTGTCACGCCTACCCTGAAAGGGAAATGGCTTAATGGTATACTGAACATAGATGGTTTATAAATTAGTTAATAACATTTGATTACGTTGAATGAACCAAGCTAGTGCGTCGGAAAATAGCCCAACAGTGCATTTGTTGATTAGGTTTATTCAAATAAGCATCAATTGTTATTAACTGACTAAATATATGATAACTAGGTGTCATTGGCGAGTAATTTTTGGTCGATTTCTTAGGAAAAACTTTATTTATTACATCATAAATAGCTGATGTCAATAATGGCTTATAAAATTTGTTTATAAAATAAAAATTCAATAACTTTCAGGTGTTCAGTATAAAAACTCTTTTTGTCTATAAATTGTTGAGATTTACTGCGAATCATGTGACGAATCGCAGCCAATCCCCGTGAAACAATTTTCTTGCAATTATTCCTATTTTAGTTTTCCAGTTCCACGCAAGGGGAAGCGAATTATTTCTAGGGCCCCATGGTATTGATAATTCATTTCCAAAATATTGTGCGTATTAAAAATTTAATAATTTTTTTTTTAAATAATCACTAATTTTTTTTAATTATAATATTTCTCCAATCTAACCTTTCAGACATCAATTCAGCATTGCTGTACTTTAGGAGTATACATTTGTTTCTTCAAAATTCGATTTTTGAGAACGTTTTTTGACTCTTCTGAAAAATCGTTTATATTGCGCTTGAGCTATTATGGAGATAAACCCATCAATTTTATTTATTCTTGATCGTCCAGGCGCGAACGAAACAAAAATATCAGCGTAGCCAAAAACGAATTAAGAGTTCGGTTGAAGTTGAACCGAATCGAAATATGAGTGGGGGCAAAAATGGGTTAGTCCACGCGCTACGGGCAAAAACGAGTTAAGTCTTTAACTTCGTTTTTGCTCGTAGCGCGTGGGCTAATTCGTTCTTGCGCTGAGAAATAATCAACCCGCTTTTGCTCCGACTGTTTTTTTAGTCCGCTTTTGCTATTAGCCCCTCAGTTAATGTTACGGAAAAAAGGTATCTACTTAACAATTCCTTATTCATTTACGAAAGTAAAAAAAAAAAATAAAATTCGCAAAAAAGTAACTAGCTACAGTTATTACTTGCAATAAACTAGTTATTTTTCATCACTGATGGAAGAAATAAGGGTTTTCTGAATATTGAAAAATTATTGAAGGAATCGATACATCTATAATGCTATAGAAAGGGGATTCGCTTTCCATAGGTCAGCCAACTTGTCAGACGAGTTCGTAAATTATTTCTTCGCTCTTTCCATATGAAACTTTTGAATAGAACATGCAAATTATGCATTTTTCTCGTAAACGAATATGCTTCTCAATCGATTGAGAAAAAGCGGAGGGCAGTTTTATTAAAAAATCGAAAGTATAGAAACATACTTTTTACATATCCTTACTTAATTTGTCATCAATATTCAAAGTTGATATAAATTTTTTTTTCGAATTTTCATGCAAATCGGCCCTAAATTTGTTTCAATCTATAAAAAAATAAATGCATTTTTGTGTTGAAAAAAAGGTGATATTTAGAGATTCTGCAAACGCGAAGAAGTTTCACACGTATTTCCCATAAGAAAAAAATATATTTTTGTAAATTTTACACAGAATCGTCAATATTAGATGAATCGGGTTGAAACTCAACATTTCTCTTCACAATCAGCTACAAAACACAAAAGAATAATTATTTTTCAAATATCAGCCCCATAAATCTGCTTTATAGGGTCCCAAAAAACCCCATAAGTGAAAAATTGGATTTTGCCAGTTTTTGGTGTATTTATGATTTTTTGCGCTTTTTCAAAAACCAATTGTTGTAAATACATAAAATATCCCTTTTTACTGATAATTAAATGTTTGAAATAATTGTTTAAACAATTTATTACAGTTTTTAGCCATTTTCTCTTAGAATAGATTTAGAAAGTCGCGATTTTTTCCAAAATGTTTAAACGGTTTTCAATTTTTCAATCAGTTTGATGCAATAATTAATAAAATTCAACAGAAATGATTCTTTGAATAATTTATTATTATTTATAATAATAGTCTCTTAGAATAATGCTAGGAACAGTTTCTACTACAAATTTTCAACTTTTTATCCACTTTTTAATTAGAGTGAAGTTGTAATCATTTCAAGTTAACAAAATTAATTATTTTGACAATTTATTATTAATTTTAAATAACATTTTCTCTGAATTGTTTAAGCAAATTATTATCTTCTCCTATAGCAATGCTAGATAGTTGCGGCTTTTTCTTAAATTTTCCACTTTTGTCAAGTTTTCATTTAGAGTGAGGTAATGATTACTTTAAGTCATGAAACATAATTGTTTAAACAATTTACCAATATCATAAATAATTTTATCTTTGAATAATGCTAGAAAGTTGCGTTTTTTTCTAAAATATCCGAATATTATCTACTTTTCACTAGAGAGGTTTAAAAATAATGAAATTTAATGAACATAATTGTTTAAACAAATTATTTTCGTTCACAACTATCTTCTTCTATAGTACCTGATGCAAGCTATTTGCAGTTTTTTGTTGAAATTTTCCACTTTTTGTCATCTTTTCAATTAATGAGGTAATAATTAATTCAAGTCACAAGCATAATTAAATAAACAATTTATTATTGTTTATAACTATCTTCTCTTAGATAATTGCTAGAAAGTTGTGGTTTTTTCTTAAATGTTTAACTTTCTTTGACTTTTTAGTTATAAACAAATAATATATAAACATTACAGAGAATCATTTTTAAACAATCTCTTTCTTATTTATCAATATTATTAATAATATTTATTATTCGTTTCTAACTAAAAAGTCAAAGAAGAGCTGAAAATTCCGGAAAAACCAGCAACTTTCTACCATTACTCTAACAGAAAATAGTTAAAAGCCATAATAAATCATTTGAACATTTCAGTAAAAACTACAACTTTCAAGCATTATTCAAAAATAATATTACTAAAAATCATAAGAATTTGTTTGAACAATTTTTTTTTTAACTTACATTAATTATGACCTCTCTCTAAAATAACAGTGGACAAAAAATGAAAATTTTTAGAAAAAACTGCAGTTTTTTTTGCATTATTCTAAAAGAATATTGTTTCAAATAATAATGAATGGTTTAAACAATTCTTTCTTTTGAATTTAAGTGTTTATTGCCTCGCTTTTGCTGAAAAGTTAATAAAAAATACAAAAATTCTGAAAAAACTCCGACTTTCTAACTCCATTCTAAGAGAAAATTTCTATAAACAATAATAAATTGTTTAAAAAATTAATTTTAAACAAATTGTGTAATGTATAAATATGTAAAACATAATAATGCAAACAAAAAGTATAAAATTTCAAAAAAAAACCGCAACTATCTACTATTGCTATAGGAGAATATAGTTATAAATGATAATAATTTGTTTAAATGTTTGTTAAATTTCATTAATTATTAATTCATTAAAAGTCGACAAAAAGTTAATCCCGAAAAAAACCGCAACTTTCAAGCATTATTCAAAAGAATCTTTTTAAAAATTACAATAAATTGTTTAAACACTTTTTTTTGTTAATTTGAATTGATTTTTACTTTACTCAGAATGAAAAGTGGACTCGAGGTAAAAATTTTTAGAAAAAACTACAACTTTCTATCAATATTTTAAGAGACTATTGTTATAAATAATAATAAATAGTTTAAACAATCACTTTTGTTAAATTTGATTGATAATTGCCTCGCTCTAACTGAAAAATTATAAATTAGTTGAAAAATTCTGAAAAAACTGCCACATTCTAACTCTATTCTAAGAGAAAATTGCTATAAAAAGTTGTTTTACATATCTTAAATTAGAAACTTTGAAAATTAAATCTACTCGTACAAAATAAAAATATTATGCTCGTGCTTTTCGCTGGAAATTGGTATTTTCTCAAAAAGAATTCTATTATAAAACCATGAAGATTTAAAAAATTGAATTAAAAATTCAATTGTTTTGCAAAAAAAATCATCTTTTTGGTTCGAAAATTCAACAATTTGGTTGAAAACTTTTTTCATTATTGACTCAAAACTAATTCTTGTTTGAAAATTTGACTATTTTGATCATGTTTCTGTTAAAAATTTAACTATTTTTTTAAAAATTGGTTTGTTTTGGTTGTAAATTAATTTTGTAGGTAAAACTGTAACTTTTCCATTTTTGATTGAAAATACATCACTTTAGTTCAAAATTCATCTCTTTGATTGAAAATTTAACTATTTTATTTTTAAACATTTGTTACGGTTGAAAATTTATCGTAATTAATTGAAAATGCAACTTTTTATTATAAAATTTTACTATTTTTTCTCACATTGGTATTTTTTTGGTGAAAAATTAATCTTGTTTGAACTTTGAACCTTTTTATTAAAAATTAATTTTTTGTTTGAAAATTTAACTACATATTTAATTAAAAATCCGTTTTTTTTAATTCATCTCTTCGATTAAAAATTTAAAAATTTTGTTGAAAGCTATTCATTTTTTTGGTTGAAAATTTATTTTCTGGCTGAAAATGTATAAATACAATTTTTTGTTAAAAACTGAGCTTTTTAATTGTAAATTTAACTGCTTTGTTAAAAACTCGTAATTTTGTGTTGAAATTTAATATTTTTCACTGAAAATGTTACTATTTAATTTTTGGTTGAGAATTTAACAATTTTTTGAAAATTTGTATTTTTTATTTGTAAATTTAACTATTTCATTATTGGTTGAAAATGTATCTTTATTGGTTAAAAATTTAACTTTTTGTTTGAAAATTCATCTATTTCGTTGTAAATTAGTCTTTTAATTTTAATTTGTTAAAAATTAATTTTTTGGTTGAAGATTCATGATTTTAGTTGAAAATTCATCTCTTTGCCTATTTTCTTGAAAAGTCTTCTTTCTGGTTGAAAATTAATTTTTCTAACTGAAAATTAAACTATTCTCGGTAAAAATTCATCATTTAAGTTGAAAATTTAACTATTTTGTTGAAAATTCGTTTTTTCTCTCGTTGAAAAATAATTTTTTAGTTGAAAATTCAACCATTCTTGTAAAAGATTTATCGCTTTAGTTAAAAATGTATCTCTGGTTTTAAAATTGAACAATTTTGATAAAAGTTCGTTTTTTAGTTGAAAATTATTTTTTTAAACTGATAATTTCACTATTCTATTTTTGGTTGAATTTTTTTTTTAATTTAGGTATGTGGTTGATAATTGATATTTATCATTTGAAAATTCAACTAATTAGTTGAAAATTAAATTTTTTGTTTAAAATTCATATTCAAGGGTTGAAAATGCTACTATATTGTAGAAAACTCGCCTTTTTGTCTTAGAGATTCAAAAACGTAGGTACACAATTTAAATGTTTTGTATAGAAAATTCGTCTTTTTGTCTTGAAAATTTAACTATTTTGTAGATGACTCGTTTTTTTATATTAAATATTAATTTTTTTCAACTGAAAATTTAACTGTTTCATTTTTGGTTAAAAATTGATCATTTTAAATTTGAAAAATCAACTATTTGGTTGCGTGTAATTTGTTGAGAATTTTTCTTTTGATAGAAAATTAATCTTCTTGGTTAAAAATTCAACTATTTCATTAGAAATGTATGTATTTTGTTAAAAATTCATCTGTTTCGTTTAAAAAAATCTTCTTGGTTGAGAATGAAAATATTTGTTCAAAAATTTACGTATTTTGTTGAGAATTCGTCTTGCTCAGTAGAAAATTAATCTTCTGGGTTTGAAAATTGAATTATTTGATTAAAAATTCAAGTGCTCTATAGAAAGCTCGTATTTTAGCTTAAACTTTTAATTTGTTTGTTCAAAATTCATGTATTTTTTTGAGAATTCGTTTTTTATAGTAGAAAATTATATTCTCGGTTAAAAATTCTTTTTTTTTTGGCTCGAAAATTTTGGATGATAATTTTTTTTATGGAGAGAAAAATCCTTGTTTGCTGAGGATTCAAGTATTGATTGAGTTCCGTGAATTTCTTGAATTCTGTGAATTCAATGAATACCATGAATTCCACGAATGTGATGAATTCCATGAATTCGACGAATTCATTGAATTTTGTGAGTTCCTTGAATTTCTTGAATTTCATGAATTCCTTGGATCCCATGAATTCCTTGAATTCCGTGAATTTCTTGAATTCCGTGAATTTCTTGATTTCCGTGAATTTCTTGAATTCCGTGAATTTCTTGATTTCCGTGAATTATATGAATTCCGTGAATTCCATGAATTCCTGGAATTTCGTGATTACCTTGAATTTCGTGAATTCCTTGAATTTCGTGATTTCCTTGAATTTCGTGAATTCCGTCAATTCCGTGAATTCCTTGAATTCCATCACTTTCTTGAATTCCTTGAATTCTGTGAATTCCGTGAATTCCATGAATTCCTTGAATTCCATCAATTTATTGAATTCCATGTATGTATACCATTAAGCCATTTCCCTTTCAGGGTAGGCGAGACACTACGCGATTCGGGTAGTGTTTCTAGGTGGATAGTTTTCTTGTAGTTATAAATAACTACAAATTTTGGGCTCACCACACCCATAATATGCCAACAGCACACAGTATTCTCGAATGGTCACCCATCCAAGTACTAACCGCGCCCAACGCTGCTTAACTTCAGTGATCTGACGAGAACTGGTTTTTTTCAGCGTGGCATGGACATGAATTCCGTGAATCCCGCCAATTCCGTGATTTCCTTTAATTCCGTGAAATCTTTGAATTCCTTGAATACTATGAATTTCATGAATTCCGTGAATTCCGTGAAATCCTTTAATTCCGTGAATTCTGTAAATTCCGTGAATTCCATGAATTCCTTGAATTCTGTGAATTCCGTGAATTCCATGAATTCCACGAATTCCATGAATTCCTTGAATTCCTTGAATTCCTTTAATTCCTTGAATTCCATGAATTCCATGAGTTCCTTGAATTCCATGAGTTCCTTGAATTCCATTAGTTCCTTGAATTCCATGTATTCCGTGAATTCAATGAATTCCATGAGTTCCTTGAATTCTTGGAATTCCATGAATTCCTTGAATTTTGTGATTTCCTTGAATTTCGTGAATTGCTTAGATTTCGTGAATTCCGTCAATTCCGTGAATTCCTTGAATTTCATCAATTTCTTGAATTCTATGAATTCCGTGAATTCCATGAATTCCTTGAATTTCGTGATTTCCTTGAATTCCGTGAATTCCGTCAATTCCGTGAATTCCTTGAATTCCATCACTTTCTTGAATTCTGTGAATTCCTTGAATTTCGTGATTTCCTTGAATTTCGTGAATTCCGTCAATTCCGTGAATTCCTTGAATTCCATCACTTTCTTGAATTCTGTGAATTCCGTGAATTCCATGAATTCCTTGAATTTCGTGATTTCCTTGAATTTCGTGAATTGCTTAGATTTCGTGAATTCCGTAAATTCCGTGAATTCCTTGAATTCCATCAATTTCTTGAATTCCATGAATTCCGTGAATTCCGCCAATTCCGTGATTTCCTTTAATTCCGTGAAATCTTTGAATTCCTTGAATACTATGAATTTCATGAATTCCGTGAAATCCTTTAATTCCGTGAATTCTATAAATTCCGTGAATTCTGTGAGTTACTTGAATTCCATGAATTCCTTGAATTCCTTGAATTCCTTGAATTCCTTGAATTCCTTGAATTCCATGAATTCCATGAATTCCTTGAATTCCATGAGTTCCATGAATTCCATGAGTTCCTTGAATTCCAGGAATTCTTTGAATTCCATGTATTCCGTGAATTCAATGAATTTGTTGCATTCCATGAATTCCGTGAATTCCGTAAATTCCGTGAAATCCTTGAGTTGCGTGAATTTCTTGAATTTCATGAATTCCTTGAATTTCATGAATTTCGAGAATTCAATTAATTCCGTGAATTCCATGAATGTCCTGAGAAATGATATGTAAATATGATGCAGAAGTGTTACTGGCTACTGGACATGTATTGTAAAATTCCAGTATCTGTGAGGTACCATATTATACCAAATTTTTAACAGTATATAATAACTTTGCTTAGACTAAATTAAATTTTGATAGGCGTTTCGCATTCAGAAAAGATCAGCCCATTCATTGATATAAACATTTTGGAAAAATATATTCCACTACCGTTCCAAAATTAATGAAAATCTCTTACCGAAATTCGAGAATTATAGAAATGATTGATGTGTTAGTGGGTATAATTAATAGTAGGTATGATGAATGCATTGTCAATTAGGACCGGGTCTTTTAAACCGAGTTCATCCTACCTAACAGAAGTAATTAATGAAATCTTTTTGCGTGCAAGCATGTGATGCGGTGCTTATAAATCATAGCCGGGCTCTGGTGCACCATATGGTCAATTAAATGTTCAAAGGACTCGCTTTGGCTATAATCTAGTCTATATGCTTCCTATGGGTGTCCATGGTGACCTTACATTTCAAGGGGAGAAATGAGCCATTATATAGGTAACCACCTACCAGTCTAATCAAAATTGTTACAGAATTGAACGATATGCTCTACTTCACGATTTAATTCAAGTTTTTTCATGTAAACTGTTTAGGACACCAAAAAAAAACCAATGGTGTAGTCCTAAAGGAAAAATTGGCCTGGCGGTACATTCCATAAACTATGTTACCAGTTTGAGGGGGGGGGGGGCTAAAAAATAAGGTCCCCCCCCCCCGCGGCCCCCCACGTGGAAATAACCTTACAAATTTAGATAGAATTTAGAACTTAGACGCAATAAATAAAGGTCGAGTATTCTGTTCCGGCAATATATGCCGGATTTTAATTTTCTCTTCCGGCATATTTTGTCGTGTACTAAACTGAATTCCAAAGAATTTACTATGAATTCCAAACGATTGATTATGAATTCCAAACGATTTATTATTAATGCCAAACAATTCTAGATTAATTGCAACGAGTTAAAAGATTGATGTTTTCAAAAGTATGTCGGAGAATATAAAATTAAGGGTAGATCTTGATGACAGGTGTGTCATCTGTATATTTCTGTATTCCTTGCCGGATCTTAATTTTCTCTTCCGGCATATTTTTATTAACGTCATAATTTTCTGTAAATTATCATCAATTTCCACAACTTTCGTAAATTAACACAAATTTCATCCACAAACTTCATAAATTTCAACAAATTTCATAAATTCCCGCAAATTTCATGAATTTCCACAAATTTCATAAATTTCATAAATTTCTACAAATTTTTACAAATTTCCACAAACTTCATAAATTTCAACAAATTTAATACATTTCAACAAATTTAATAAGTTTAAACAAACTTCATAAATTTCATAAAAATATCATAAATTTCTACAAATTTCCACAAACTTCATAAATTCCAACAAATTTAATAAATTTCAACAAATTTCATCAATTTCTACAAATTTCCACAAACTTCATAAATTTCAACACATTCAATAAATTTTAACAAATTTCATAAATTTCCAC
>CAKNYM010049430.1:25089-36885 GCA_932195095.1 Andricus curvator
TTTGTTGAAAATTAATTTTCAATTTTCGAAAAATAACTTTTTAACTGCAAATTTAACTATAACATTTTTGGTTGAAAATTTATATTTTTTGGTTGAAAATTCATGTTTTTTATTGAAAATTCGTCTTTTTTTGTAGAAAATTAATATTTATGGTTGAAAATTTATCTTTTTGGTCGAAAATTCAACTATTTGGTTCAAAATTCATTTTTTAATTGAATATTAGTTATTATAGTTGGAAATTTATTTTTTTTTTGTTAAAAATTTAACTATTTTGTTGAAAATTCGTCTTTGCGGTAGAATATTAATTTTCTTGGTAAAAAATTCGTCTTTTTTGGTAGAAAATTAATATTCATTATGGAAAATTCTTCTATTTGATCAAATATTTAACTATTTGGTTCAAAATTCATTTTTTAAATTAAAGATTTGTTCTTACAGTAGAAAATTTATTTTTTTGGTTAAAAACTTAACTATATTGTTGAAACTTCGTCTTTTCGGTGGAATATTATTCTTCTTGGTTGAAAATTTTATTTTTTTGGTTAAATACTCATCATTTTAATTCAAGAACCTTTATTTGGTTGAAAATTTAACTATTTTGTTGAAAATTAATTTTCAATTTTCGAAAAATAACTTTTTAACTGGAAATTTAACTATAACATTTTTGGTTGAAAATTTATATTTACTAGTTAAAAATTCATGTTTTTTGTTGAAAATTCGTCTTTTTTGGTAGAAAATAATATTTATGGTTGAAAATTCATCTTTTTGGTCGAAAATTCAACTATTTGGTTCAAAATTCATTTTTTAATTGAATATTAGTTATTACAGTTGAAAATTGATTTGTTTGGTTACAAATTTAACTATTTTGTTGAAAATTCGTCTTTGTGGTAGAATTTTAATTTTCTTGGTAAAAAATTCGTCTTTTTTGGTAGAAAATTAATATTTATTATTGAAAATTCTTCTATTTGATCAAAAATTTAACTTTTTGGTTCAAAATTCATATTTTTTTAAATTAAAGATTTGTTCTTACAGTAGGAAATTTATTTTTTTGATTAAATACTCACATTTTAGTTCAAGAACCTTTATTTGGTTGAAAATTTAACTATTTTGTTGAAAATTCATTTTCAATTTTTGAAAAATAATTTTTTTACTGGAAATTTAACTATACCATTTTTGGTTGAAAATTTATATTTTTTAGTTGAAAATTCATGTTTTTTATTGAGAATTCGTCTGTTTTTGTAGAAAATTATTATTTATGGTTGGTAATTTATTTTTTTGTTCGCAAATTCAACTATTTGGTTCAAAATTCATTTTTTAATTGAATACTAGTTATTATAGTTGAAAATTTATTTCTTTGGTTAAAAATTTAACTATTTTGTTGAAAATTCGTCTTTGTGGTAGAATATTAATTTTCTTGGTAAAAAATTCGTCTTTTTTGGTAGAAAATTAATATTTAATATTGAAAATTCTTTTATTTGATTACAAATTTAACTATTTGGTTCAAAATTCACTTTTTTTAAATTAAAGATTTGTTCTTATAGTAGAAAATTTATTTTTTTGGTTAAATACACATCATTTTAATTCTAGAACCTTTATTAGGTTGAAAATTTAACTATTTTGTTGAAAATTCATTTTCAATTCTTGAAAAATAATTTTTTATTGAAAATTCAACTATTCCATTTTTGGTTGAAAATTTATATTTTTTAGTTGAAAATTCATGTTTTTTGTTGGAAATTAGCCTTTTTTGGTGGAAAATTAATCTTTTTGGTAGAAAATTCAACTATTTGGTTCAAAATTAACTTTTTAATTGAATATTAGTTATTATAGTTGCAAATTTATATCTTTGGTTAAAAATTTAACTATTTTGTTGAAAATTCGTCTTTGTGGTAGAATATTAATTTTCTTGGTAAAAAATTTATCTTCTTGGTTGACAATTTATATCTTTGGATGAAAATTTAAGTATTTTGTTGAAAATTTGTTTTTTATGGTTAAAAAACAATTTTTTTAACTGTTAACATAACTATTACATTTTGGGTTGAGAATTTATCTTTTTTTAGTTGAAAATTTATGTATTTTGTTGAAAATTTGTCTTTGTAGATAGAAAATTAATCTTTTTGGTCGAACATTAATTTTTTTCGTTAAATATTCATCATTTTAATTCGAAAACCTTTATTTGGTTGAAAATTCGTTTTTAATTGGTTGAAAATTAATTTTTCAACTACAAATTCAACTATTCCATTTTTGGTTGAAAATTTATCTTTTTTAGTTGAAAATGCATGTATTTTGTTGTAAATTAATTTCTTTTATCAAAAGTTCAACTATTTTGTTAAAAATATGTTGTTTATGGTTCAAAAATAATTTTTAAACTGAAAACATGTCTATTCCATTTTTTGTTAGAAGTTTATCTTTTTTAGTTGAAAATTCATATTTTTTAGATGAAAATTCATGTATTTTGTTAAAAATTCGTCTTTTTTAGAAGAAAATTAATCTTGGTGGCTGAAAATTTAGTTTTTCTATCAAAAAGTACATTATTTGATTGAAGATTCTTTTTTTTAATCAGAAGAATAATTATTACAGTTGAAAATTTACTTTTTTGGTTAAAAATCTAACTATTTTGTTGAAAATTTGTCTTTTTTGGTAGAAAATTAATATTTATGGTTGAACATTTTTTTTACGAATACTTATAATATTGGTTAAAAATTTATTTCTTTGGTTAAAAGTGGTTAAAAGTTGAACTATTTTGTTAAAAATTCATCTTACGTGATTCAAATTAATCCCCTGTTGACAGGCAACTCAACATACTGGAGAGTATTTCTGAAACTATCTCAATATATAATTTTTTGGCTAAAAATAGTATTTTTCTTCACTTTCTGAAAATATTCTATATAATATAACTTTCAAATGTTAGTAAAATTGATTATATTTTCAAATATGAGATTCAATCTCTATACATTTTTTAATATTTCGATTATTATTCACAATTATTAAATAAAACATATAAATTGGTGGAATAAGAAAAAGCATATTTAAATGTCATTGAAGAATAGATCAGCTTTAATAAAAAATTATAAGTAGAAGAATTAATGCGATTTTAGGGCACATGGTTAATTATAGTTCAAATGTTCCCGCGGAAAGTTTAGCAAAATGGCGGGAAGGACTACCTTGTACAAAACAACTGTTTAACTCGGGTTCATTGGCGTCTTCAGCGGAAGTTTCACCTTCGCCCAAAAATGTTAATAATTAGTAAACAAATTTCATTTGTTTACGAATACAATTAATTTTTTGAAAAAATCGATTATATTATTAGCATTTTTAATATTTTATGTAGCCACAAAAATGGAATTCTTCTTATTCCGCTCAGGGACGTAGGCAAAACACATGCTTTCTAGATTATTGAACCAAAGATACAGATATGAAACAATTTCTTGCAAATTATTTTTTCACGCAAATAATTAGTAATATAATAAATAAAATTTATTTAAATTAAATTATAAGCGTTAAAAAAATATATCTTAGTGTTTTCATAAAAAGTGAAACACTGTAAAAAATCTAATTCTTGCAAATAGTCGCCGTTAATATTATTATTAATAACCAATAAAGCTATCTAAAGAAATCCATTCGATCACCTACAAATTATCCAAGTATTCTGTAAAAGAATGATGAAAAAAAGTGAGGTTAGGAAACTCCGGCCGCACGCATTTCCCGACAAAACTCGATTTACAAGTCAAAAGGACAACTAGTTTTACAAGTAAAGATATATAATAAAATGTGACATCATCCCCAGATAAAAGAATACACCAAAAACCTTAAATCTCCGATAAGAAAATAAACAAGAAGGTCGTAAGGACGGGTTCGCCGGTGTGTGACACGCACCTGGTTTTTCGGAGGAGTCAACCAGAGTTGCTGATTTGACAGTGAAATTCCGGAAGTGACGCTCATTGCTTCGTTACGTTTACATTTTATCGTCGCGTTTGGAAGCCATTACCCTCGTCCGCGCTCGTTCGCGCTGTAGCATCGTGCCATATTCCCACAAGCACTCCAGACCTAGCAGCGTTTTAATAGTTATAAGTGAAATATTATGAGAGTGAAAAACGAAATGGACGACGACGAAAAGGGGTGAGTCTTTTTAGTGTTTATCTTCGGCCCAGAATCTCTACTTTTCTCCCCCGAAATTGCTCGAGCGTTTCGGAAAGTTATTACGCTGTCCAGCATTTTCTCCCAGTCGCTCACAATTTCGCCACGCATTTTTCCGCCCCCATAACCTCAAGAAAGGGCCCCATATCGAAAATGTATCTCGTGTGGTTTCTCGCAGCATCAAGACGCGTGTTTCGTGATCACTTTAGGCAGATTGTGCAGATAGGGTTTAACTGTTTTCGAGAACACCGGTTGGGCGGACGTAATTCCGCCCTGGGGCTCGTGCATCTCGACGGGTCTGGACAGGTTTCGTGGATTATCGAAATAATCTAGAATTTTTAGTATTCGTTGTAATGGAGCGAGGAATCGCAGGAGAAAATAGTCACTTCCGTGCGTCCTTTTATCATCCGTGGCGAGTTCGCTCTTGCTCGCCGTTACTCCAATCGCGGTCGAGATGTCGTCGGAAATGGCCAATGGGTGTTTGACGAGGCGGATTCTGCATAAAGGGCCGTTGATCTGAGATGCCGGTGCAGCCGGCGTTTTTATTTCCTTCGGTCAACGCCAAGCTTTGCCGAATTTTCGTTACTGCGACGAATTTCCTTTCAATGCTGCTATTAGGCTTTTATGGTTAGGATTTTTATGAATGAAATACGGGTTTGGCTATTTTATGATTTTCAGGGTTTCGACGTCGATTTTAGGATTCTGACATTTTTGTGTTTGGTAATTACGGGGTGTTTACCGCACCAGGAATTTTTATATACCTGGAAATGTCATTTTTTCGAGAAAGTCCTTAATTTGTTTGAATTGCAATATAAAATTGGATAAGAGTGATTGTTCATTTGCAAGAGTAGCTTTATGTCACTGTATTTCACTATTTTGTTGAAAATTATTTTTTTTCTGGTTTAAAATTAATTTTTTTAACGGAAAATTTAACTATTTTATTTTTGGTTGATTATTGATCGCTTTTAGTTAAAACTTCAAGTATCTGGTTGAACATTCATGTGTTTTGTTGAAAATTCATTATTGCTGAAAAGACTTTCGTAGTTGAAAATTCAACTACGATGTTTTTGGTTTAGAACTCATCTTTTTTAGAATGAAAATTTAATTACTTGGGTGAAAGTTTAAGCTATTTTGTTAAAAAAATTTTGTTTTTGAGTTGAAGATACAGCATTTTATTTTAACATTCAACTCTTTGGTTGAAAAATGAGCTATTTTGTTGAATTTTTTTTTAATATGAAAAGTAATTTTTCTGAACTGAAAATATGACTATCCAGTTGCATATTCTACCATTTTAGTTATAGTTCATCTCTGGTTGAACATTAATTTTTCAACTATTCCATTTTTGAATATTGATTGTCTTTTTTATTGAAAATTATTTTTTTTTGGGAGGTAGAAAACACAATTACTTAGCCGAAAGTTGAATTACTTTTTTTTAATCAATTTTTTTGGTTAAAGATTGATAATTTTATACGAAAATTTATCTGTCTGGTTGAAAATTGAACTACTTTTTTGAAACTTGATTCATAATTGTAGTTAAACATTTATCACTTTGATTGAAAATTTGTTTGGGTTTTTGGTGGAAAATCGATTTTTTTAACTGAAAATTTATTTATTCCATTTTTGGTTGACGAATTATCCTTTTTAGTTGAAAATTCTTCGTTTTGGTTGAAAATTCATCTATTTTGTTGAAAATTCAATTATTCCACTTAAAGATTTATCAGTTTAGTTGTTGTTAATTTTCATTTTTTTTAATTCAACTATTCCTATTGAAATTTCATTATTTTAGTTGTAAATTCATCTTTTTGGTTTAAAATTTGTTTGGTTTTTTGGTGGAAAATCAATTTTTTCAACTGAAAATTTATTTATTCCATTTTTGGTTGGAAAATTATATTTTTCAGTTGAAAATTCGTCTTTTTGATAGAAACTAATCTTGTTGGTTAAAAATTCATCTTTTTGGAAATTATAATTTGTTTTAAACTGAAAATGTAACTATTCCAGTTGAATATTCCGTCATTTTTAGTTAAAAATTCATCTATTTGGTTGAGCATTAATTTTTTTAACTATTCAATTTTTCTTTGAATATTTGTATTTTTTCCTTGAAAATTCATCTTTTTTGGTAGAAATAAATCTTCTTGGTTAAAAATTCAACTATTTGGTTAAAAATGAATGCGTTTTGTTTAAAATTCGAGTTTTTGGATAAAAAATCCATTTTTTTGGTTGAACAAATATCAACGATTATCTTTTTTAGTGAAAATTCATTTTTTTGGGTTGAAAACGCAAGAAGTTAGTCGAAAGTTGAATTAACATTTAAAAAAATAATTTTTTGGTTGTAGATTCATAATTTTACTAGAAAATTTATCTGTCTGGTTGAAAATTGAACTACTTTTTTGACACTTGCCTTTTTTTAGGTGAAAATCAATTTTTGTAACTAAAAATTTATCTATTTGGTAGAAAATCAATTTTTTGGTTAAAAAAAATCAGGATTCAACTATTTTGTGGAAAATTCGTCTTTTTGTGTTAAATTAAATTATTTTTTATTTAAAATTGAAATATTTTTTTGTTGAAATATCAATTATAATATTTTTTATTGCACATTCAACTTTTTAGGATAAATATACAACTCTTGAGTCGAAAGTTTAGCTCCTTTCTTTTAATTCATTTTTTTGTTAGGAAATTCATCTTTTTGATTAAAAATGGAAGTATTGTTTTGAAATATGGTTGTTTTTTTAGGCCGAAAATTTAAATATTCCAATTGAATATTCCATCATTTTAGTTGATAATTATCTCCTTGATTGAACATTCATTTTTTTAACTGAAAATTTAACTATTTAATTTGAAAATTCATCTTTTTAATGGAAGTTTCAAGTATTCCTGATAATATTCATAATTTTAGTTGAAAATGTATCACTTTGGTTGTAAATTTGTTGTTTTTTAAAATGGAAAATTAATTTTTTTAACTGAAAATTAAACTATTCCATTTTTTGTTGAAAACTTAGCTTTTTTATTTAAAAATTGAACTATTTGGTTGACAATTCATTTATTTTGTTGAAAAATCGTCTTTTTTGGTAGAAAATTCACCTATCTTCTTGAAAATGCAATGTTTTTACTTGAAAAGTTAGAAATTTGAAGCGGTTTAAATTTAATTTAATACTTTGTACTAAAAAGATTTTATTGGTTTTGATTTATTTGATGATTTGCTGTATTTTTTGTAGTAAAATTTTCTTTTTCCACTGAAATTGTTAATGGCAAGAAATAAATAATTAATTTTTAAATTAAAAAAAATTTAATTAAAAAATGAATAGTAAATAATAATTTTGTTTTTTATATATTCAAAAAAGTGAATAGGTAATTTTTCCATTTTAGTTGGGGAAAAACATATTACTTAACTAATTTACAAAATATTTTAAAGTTATTTTGTACACAAGAAGTATAAGTTCTATCAAAAATCAATTTTGTTACATATTTGCAAAATAAAGCATTTTTTTCTAAATATGCAAATTATTGTATCCACACTAGGGTGGTCCACAAATTTGACTTTTGATTTTTGGTGATCGATCCCAATTTGTTCCTCCTTTTTTAAATCAGTCAACATTTACCCGTGCCCCCGGATTTTTAAAATTACCATGATGTTTTAAATGGGAAAAGCTCGTTTTTCGGAAAAATTGAAAAAAGAATTAGTTATTATTTCTTTGTAAATTAAATTTTAGTCACCTTTTAAGGAATGTTCAAGGAATAATTTTCAAACAGTCAACTTTAGTTTTAACACCTCAAAACCCCTTGTATTGTCCCCGGAAAATGCACCAAAAAATGCACAAAAAAAGATTTATCTCAAGTTGATGCTAAAGACTATTTTTTTCGCCTGTAAATCGTGATAAGTTATTTTTTGGGATAAATGATACAGTTGATGAATTTCAAGAATTAATTGTATACTTAATTCCATAAAATAATAACTTTTTATTTTTGAAATTCATCAGCTGTATCATTTATCCCGAAAAAAAACTTTTACACAACTCAAAATTAGACAAAAAATACTTGGAATTTTATCACTTATCGAAAAACGAGCTTTTCCCATTTCCCGGGGGTTAATGCTGGGTTAATTTCTTTTTCCGGAAAACGAATAAATTCATACGCATACTTTAAATAAAAAAAAAAAAAAAAATCAATTCTATAACCGAAAAAGTGGATTTTAAAGTAGTGATCAACTACCGCCCCTATCAATTTTTTAAAATTATTAGACGTGAAAATAAAAATAAAATTATTTTTACGAGATAAATTACAATGGTTAAATTTCCATTCCATTTTGCTTTGAAAAAGATAATAAATAACTAAATAAACAATTTGAATACAGTTATTTTTTATTTTTACAATAATAATGAAAAATATAACTCATTTTTATCCAATAAATCTTTGTTTGAAATTTTTAATATGCTGATACGATTACTTTAAATACCGCGTATTTAATATAGCAGATTGAAACAATTTCAAATAAAACAAGTACAAAATTTTACTATTAAATTGGCTACAAATTAAAAATAAAAATAACTGGAATTTTGGTAGTTGCATCTATTTCAAAGTCTTAATAATTATTTAAGTACTTTACAGCGAATTTCAAGTTTGCGAAATGAGGCAAATTAATTTTTTTACGAACAAAAGTAATGCGATTCTAATTCCGGAATCAAAAATAGGTTTGAATTAGAAAATTCGATTAAATTTGCCTATTAAAAATTCTTCGTGTATCTAATTTTTGTTTAAAAACAATTTAGAATTGAGTTAATTTTTAAAAAGTGTGTTCTGTTTATCTTTGGAAACAAATCTTTAAAGTAGGTCATCACTGTAAAAGATACAAAATGATTCGTACAAATGATGGGTGTGAATTGTTCCTGTTTTCATAACCCGAATAAATGTTTCACTCATGATCAGACTGTCTACGGTCTCTTCAAATACGAAATGACCTTATATCGCATCAAAAAATTTCCGTATCCACTTGGTTCTTACTGCATGCTTTCATTAAATAGCGAATATGAATTTATTCATTATCCTTGATTATTTTAGATCATATAACACTCTAGATGTTAAAAATGGAAGCCCTGATTAAAAAAATTCCCGTATTTAATTTATTATGCTGTACGAACAATTTTTGATTTAAATTTTCATAGACTCAGGCAAGATTTTTTTATTTTACAGAAAACTGTTTGTTGGAGGTTTGTCATGGGAAACAACCCAAGAAAATTTGCAACGTTACTTCAGCCGATATGGCGATGTTATCGATTGCGTCGTGATGAAGAATAGCGAATCTGGTCGCAGCCGCGGCTTTGGATTCGTTACCTTCAGCGACCCTGCCAATGTTTCTTTGGTTCTACAAAATGGACCGCATCAGCTGGATGGGCGAACTGTAAGTCCTTTCAATGTTGCTATTTACAGTGCAATTGTACTCAAAAAGTACAATCCGCGAAATTTGAGTACGTAAGTACCACAATTACAATTCCAGTACAATTAACTTTGTATTTTCAAGTACATTTGAGTACAGTTGCACGATTTGTCATGTTCCTGTACATTTCCAGGTTATGTTTGTGTGTTTTTCATTTTCTTGTGGAATTCTTTTTACGTATTTTGGTTTTTTAACGATAAATAATAATGAGATATTTTGAATTAGCAAAATATATCCCATTTGTTTCTAAAAAGCTGCCAGTTGGCAGTATTTGAACATTTGAAAGTAAACAAATTTGAATTTGGCGCCAACATTTTGTAAGTTTGTGGCGCCACCGTAGCGCTACAATTTCTATATTTTGAGTACACTTTGTGAGTACAAATACAATTTTTATTGTGCAACGCTGAGTTCTTTATTGGTCTCTTAAATTCTTCCTAATACTAATTTTAAACAAACATGTTTCTTCATTCCCTGAATTGAGTTTGTTCTAAATTTCAGTAATTTAATTGTTTATCATATCAGGGATCAGAGTCTGTCTTCTTTTTTCACCTTGTCCCCCTTTTTTTCCCTCTTAAATTTGAAAAAAAGCACTTAAAATCGAGTATTTTAACCAATTAACCGCTTTTCCCCCTTTATACAAGGTTTTCAGTTCATTTTTAAGAATCACAAACAGGAATTCGAGACATTAGAAAACAAGATGCTTTGAAAGAGATTATTTTTTATGATACCAATTTTAAATATTTCCTCAATGATTTATTTCCTAATTTGGTAGATTTGAAGGACAATGTCGAGAGTGAAGAAATCGCTAACGATTCAATCGAGAAACTATACCGGAAGGATAAATTAATTCTGTAGTTGTAAATTAAAAACATCTTTTTATAGGCTACGCCTCATAGGCCGAACTGCTCTAAAAACAGGAAATAAGGAGATTTTTCACGAAAATAGCGGGAGAAACTTTTGAATAAAATTAATGTGGGTACTGATATTCAGTTCAAATTGAAATGCTTCAGATTCCTAATATTTGAAATAAAAATATTGAATTTTCAATAAAATACACGCATTTTCAACGAAAGAGATGAATTTTCAACTAAAATGATCGACTTCAGCCAAAAAGAGTAATTTTTAACGAAATAGTTCAACTTTTAACCAAGTAGTGGAATTTTCAACAACAATATTATTTGTCAATAACAAATGTAATAGTTGATATTTCGACCAAAAAAGATTTCAATTTTAAGTAAAAAAAAGTTGAATTTAACAAAAAAATGGCGAGTTTTCAACAAAGTAGGTTCATTTTTAACCAAAGTAAATGAATTTTTAATAAAGTAGTTCAACTTTTGACCAAGTAGTGGAGTTTTCAGCAAAAATGATAAATTTCATCCAAAAAAATTAATTTTTAACAAAATAGTTCTACTTTTAACATAGTAGTTGAAATTTAAAACAAGTAGTGGAATTTTGATGAATCAATTGTTGAAATATCAATTATAATATTTTTTATTGCATTTTATTCAACTTTTTGGGTTAAATATACAACTCCTGAGTCGAAAGTTTAACTCCTTTTTTAAATTCATTTTTTTGCTTAAAAATTCATAATTTTATTAGGAAATTCATCTTTTTGATTAAAATTGGAACTATTTTTTTGAAAATTAGTTTTTTTTAAGCTGAAAATTTAACTATTCCAATTGAATATTCCATCATTTTAGTTGAAAATTTAAATATTCCATTTTTGGTTAAAAATGTCTGATTTTTAGTTGAAAAATCGTCTTTTTGATGGACAAAGTGTAGTTTGAAAATTCATCGTTTTGATTGAAATTTCAAGTATTCCTGATAATATTCATGATTTGAGTTGGAAATTCATCTTTATGATTGAAAGTAAAACTGGTTGAAAGTTAAACTCTTTTGTGAAAAATACGTCTTTTTCTTTTAAAATTCATCTATTTCAGTTGAAAATTCATCATAAATTTCATCCAAAAAAATTAATTTTTAACAAAATAGTTGTACTTTTAACATAGTAGTTGAAATTTAAAACAAGTAGTGGAATTTTGAAAAAAAAAAATGATGGACTTAATAAAAAAAATGAATTATTAACAAAATAGTTTAACTTTTAACCAAACAGAATTTTCAGCCAAAAAAAATTATTTGTTTATACAGCATCTAATAGTTGATGTTTCAAACAAAAAAGATTTCAATTTTAATAAAAAACAGTTGAATTTAACCAAAAAGACGAATTTTCAACAAAATCG
>CAKNYM010049430.1:36895-79182 GCA_932195095.1 Andricus curvator
AAACAGTTGAATTTAACCAAAAAGACGAATTTTCAACAAAATCGGTACATTTTTTCAACCAAAGAGATGAATTGTCAACAAAATATGTACATTTTCAACCAAAGAGGTGAATTTTTAAGTAAAATTATGAATCTTCAACTAATAGAATGAATTTTTAATCAAGTAGTTGAATTTTCAACCAAAAATATGAATTCTTAACAAAAAATGTATTCGTTGGTATTTCGGCCAAAAAGGATTTTAATTTTTAATTAAAAATAGTTGAATTCATCCAAACAAGTGGGAATTTTCAATAAAATATTTAAATCCTCAACCAAAACAGATTATTTAATTTTCAACCAAATAGCTGAATTTTCAAACCAGATAGTAGAATTTTTAAACCAAAAAGACGAATTTTCAACAAGACAATTGAAATTTCAATAAAAAGGATGACTAAAAAACAAAATTGTTGAATTTTTAACAAAATAATAACCTTTTCAACCAAAAATAGTTGGATTTTCTTATTCGGTTATATCCATTTAGTCTATAAAGCCTGTGATATTTAAATAGGACTTTGATTCATTTTTAATATGTATTTTAAAAATATTCAATAAAATACGTAAAACGGCGATCAAAGCCTTACGTATTTTTTGAACGGACCTTGACATTAAAAAAGGTTTTCAGTATCTAAGAGCTTTCAAATGATAAAACTACATTAAAAAAATATATATGATGCCTAAACTCTAAGGAATCAAAAACAGAAGTAGGTCAGTTTTGTGAAAGAATCACGTGATGCCCACATGTTACAAAAAGTTTCCAATAATAAATGTAATTCCCTTTTTTCGGAAAAAATCCCTTTTTTTTTACCTAGAATTGAACTACTAAACCACTGTAATCCCTGTTATGTGTTTCGTTAAATCCAAGTGAAATTTTTGTAAGCTCTATTCAAGAAAAAAAAACTGAATTGATTTTAAAATTAATTGTATAAACAGAACAGTTTATACAAAAATCTTACACAATTTGTTGAATCTGACTCAGATTGACCCGAAACCATGCAATCCACGCACTTTGCAAAAACCGAAACGAAGCGGAGGTTTCCCGAAGGTCTTCCTCGGTGGATTGCCAAGTAATGTTACTGAGACCGACTTGAGATCTTTTTTCACTCGTTTCGGCAAGGTCATGGAGGTTGTCATCATGTACGACCAGGAGAAAAAGAAATCCAGGGGTAAGAATTCCTCGTTCTCTATTTTTCGAAATTTAATTTCGATCTAATTGTGACTCATCATTCCTAGATTCTGATTTAAATGACATGCGCTAAAAGCTTGAAAAATAATTTTAAGAAACTCGTGCAATTCAACATTTCCAATCTTTACTACTTTTCTTCATTTTTGTCACAATTAGAATGAACTTTGTGTAGTGGGGACCAATTACATTTCAAAGCATGCGCCTAACAAATAAATAAAATCTTAAATACCTATTGTCGTTCAGAAAATAATGCAGTTTGAAGAAAAACAAATTGTCAGTTTTTGAGAATTAGCAGATGGACCTATGCATGATTTGACATGGAATTGGCCTGGTGTTTTATCCCTTTAATTAATACTCATTTTTTATTATTTAAAAACGAAGTGAAGTCAAAATTTTTATTTCAAAGACAATTTTTTTAAAGTGATACAAATAACAGATTTGGCTTCAGCAAGGGAGTATTGGGGAGTGAAAGCTTCCATAAATCGTACGCGATTTTCATCGCTTTTTGTGTCTGAGGGAAGAACTAAGTTCTATATTTAATTTTCGACTCTCTAATACTCTCTGGGCTTCAGTAACTGTTAATCGTTAAGCACGATTTTTATATTTACCATTTATTTTTAAAAATAACATACTTCTTAAGGTAGTTACACAAATCTAATTTCACGCTACGAAGTTGTGTTTTCTTTTAATCAGCTTTAATTTTACGTTTAAATATAAATCCAGTTTATGACCTTTATTTTCTTATCTAATACTAAGAATGCGGTTAGCCTACTTCTAAGACTAATAAATTAATGTTAAATTGATCCAGTAATAGTAAATATACACAGGACCCTGTACCAACCTTCGAGAAAATTTTCAGCATATTGAACTATTGATTTTTATATTTTTCAGTGCATGTAAATATAAAAAGTATTTACAGGCCTCGCAGACCCGTCCCCTATTGTACCCTATTGTACCCTATATTCAATTAAGGTCCCTAAAGTACCCTATTTTCAAGATTTGGTCCTTATGGTACACTTCTTTTCAATAAATAATACGTATTTCTGAATTGTCTTTAATTATTTAGAAATATTTCAGGGTATTTTTAAAGATTTATGAGAAATTTGAAATAGATTTCAATAATTTGAAGGGATTTTTTAAGATTTTAGGCTATTTTTAAAAATTCTAAGGAATTTTCAAGAGCTTTTAAAAGTTTCAAGGGATTTCAAAAGATTTGAAATATTTTAGTATATTTTTAAAACTTCCAAGGAATTTTGAAGAGGTTTTAAATGTTTAAACAAAGTTCAAGGAATTTTTTTTAATAATTTTATTAATTTGAAGGGATTTTAACGCGCTTGAAATATTTTAGGATAAAGAATTTTCTAGAATTTAGGAAGATATAGAACGATTTTACAAGGTTTTAAATGATTTTACGGGATTTTATAAGGTTTCCGAGGATTTCAATGATTGTAATGGTTTTTTTAATGCTTCCAATGTATTTTAATACATTTTCTACGAGTTCAGGAAATGTCGTCAGGTCTTACAGAATTTCACGGGATTTAGTCATATTTTAGTGGATTTTAAAGAATGTATTCAATATAAGTGAGGTATTTCGTAGGATCTCAAAGATTTTAAGAGTTTTGAAATTTCAAGAGCCTGTAAATATTTCAAGGAATTTTAAAGGATTTGAAATATTAGGACATTTTAAAAGATTGTCATATTTTTTTAATTTATTTCAATAGTTCCGAGGGATTTCAAAGATTTTTAAATATTTTAGGGTACTTTAAAAGATTCCAGGGCGTTTTCAAGAGATTTAAACAATTTCAAGAGATTTCCAAGGGTTTTAATAATTTTGAGGGATTTTTTTAATTACGTCCAATTATTTGAATTCTTTTGAATTGCTTTGTAGTCATTTATCCTGAATTCTTCTAAATTCACTCAATTCAATGGATTTTTAAAAAGTTGTTGTTTAATTCATCTGAAGTTTTTAAAGCTCACCTTAAATTTTTAGGCATTTCATTGAAGTCTGTTTAATTTTTCTAAACTCATTTCAAACTTAGTCAATTCAATTAATTTTTTCATCCTTTCGAATTTTTTTCAATTCACTTGATTGCTTTTAAAGTCCAGCTTGATTTTTTTTATGGATTTCATCGAATTCTTCTAATTTCCTTTAAATTCACTCAAATTTTACTGAAATTCATGGAATTTTTTCGATTTTTAAAGTTATTTTCAATTCATTTGAATTCTTTTTTGGGTATAAATTAGTAGGGTTTTAAAGATTTGAGGAGACTTAAAATTATTTTTTGGAATTCTCTTGAATTTGTTTAATTCACTTGAATTCTTCTGAATTTACTCAATTCTACTTAATTCAGTGGATTTTAAAATAGTTTTTGTTCAATTGATCTTGAAGTCTTTTAACCTCATGTTGAATTCTTAGGCATTTCCTCAAATTCTTTTGAATTCCCTTGAATTTTTCCAAGCTCATTTCAAAGTTACTGAATTCAATGCAGTTTTTTTTCATTTTTTTAAATTGTTTTTAAATTCATTTGAATTATTTTTTTAAATCACCTAGTTTTGTTTTCCAATTCATTTGAATTTAACTTGAATTTTTTGAAGTCTTATGAATTTATCCTTAATTTGTTACCATTTCAGCGCCAAAAAAGTCCCTTTGGTCCCTATATTTTATCCCATAGGGACTGTGGGGCCTGTATTTAGCCAAATCCGTTGAAAATTTTGTTGTAAGACGTTTGTTGGGGATCCTTTTTACGTTATGTTACGTTATATTATATTACATTAAGTAATATGTGTTTATATTAAGTGTAGCTTAAGTCGGTTAAGCCGCGAAGGTCATTTGTGAAACTCGTTTACAGTTTTTAAATTAAGAAAACATATAAATCAAGAAAAAGTAACTCAAGTTACTCAACTCACTCTCAGTTATTAGATTGTTTTGTGGAAATTGATAAATGAGCTAAGCAGGGGTAATTTCTATATTCAGTATTAGTCATTGTTTAATCATTTTAATTTTTGCTGATAAGACCCAGACACATGCAAAGTTGAACAATTTGAATTTATTTTGAACTTTCACAAGTTTAATTTAAAAGAACTGGCAACTTCGGTATTTTTATGATTCAAAGTAATATGTGTAATTTGTTTAAGTGACTGTTTAGATATTATGTGTACGCATTTTTACTGCCGCTGCGTAACCTTACCGGTTATTGGTACAGCCTGAGATTAGTATTGGATAAATAATGCTTTCTAGATTTGTGTGTACTCAGCAGTATTCCGTGGACTGCAGAAGATTTTTTAAATTCGCAAAAATATTTGTAACTATTGTTAAGTTATTAAGTCATACTAACGTAAAGCAAAACAACAATTTCTGCGTCGAAATCATACCACTGACTTGAAAATATGTTAATTGAAAAAAAGAGCAGTTGTGTGATTATGATTTTGCTGACAATTGAATAATTTAAAAGAGTATTTACTTGGAGGAATACCTATTTACTGAAATATTGGTCAGTTTGATAAACAATATGTCACGTTTGGACGACAGGATTTGGATTTCTCAGCTTCGAAAATGATGATGCAGTGGACGTATGCGTCGCCGAGCATTTCGTCAATCTGAATGGAAAACAGGTATAGCATATATTTATTTATAAGTTGGAAGAGTTTTGAAGGATAATAATATATTATTATAGTCCTTTATCTGATTATTTAAGTAGATAATTTTGCGAAGTAACAAAGTTGATATAATTTATGAAATAAGATCGTTATACTTGTTATTATTACAGTAAGATAGATTTAGCAGAAGAAAAATGTAGTATTTTAGTACAGAATACATCACATTTTGTATTACAAATTAGTTTTCGAGAAATTAAGATTTGAAGCGCAAATAAAAGGGAAAACTGTAAAAAAGTTCAGTTTTGTAAATAGTTTTCGATTAAAAATGTAATGTTTAAATATTACAAGGGGGTCATTCCAAAGGTTTTTTTTAATTCGATTTTTTTTAGGTTATTGACGAAAAAATCAAATTAAAAAAAATGCCACGTAAATTTCTGGTTCGAAAAATCTAATACTTAGTTTTTGGGGGTTTTGGGCACCTATTAGGAAAAAGATCGCTGACTTGGTCGCGCAGCTGAGTTTAGAAAAATCTTTGGAATGACCGAAGGATTTTACAAAACAGCTTCAAAAAATGCAGTTACTCTGATTTTGTTTTCATTAATATAAGTATTCCAATACTAATAACCGGTTCTTATCAGTTTCTAAAATTAAATTATCCTAGAAATATAAAAACGAGTTAGTCTTAACTTAGATATTTTTAGTATTTATCTATAGAGTTCGAAGTAGAATATTTACTATAAAATATTATATAAGATCTCTATGTTATTTTAGATATATTTAAAATAATGATGGTCAAAATTCTCCGCCATAGAAACTAAAACATCATTTTTCATACAGGAACTAAACAGCTTTTTAGTGTTAGATGTTTTTTGATTATCAACTTTTTTAATAATTCGTTACTCTTATATGTGTATTTCGATCTTCATTTCCTTTATTCTAGGACTTGTTCAACGTTTTAAACACTTTTTAAGTATTCGTACTTTCAAATCAGGATAGTAATATTTTAGCAATAATGTATTAAATATTCCAGTTAAGTATTTTTTGCTTTACACGATTTGAGTATAAAAATGTAGACATTCTTCTATGTTGATAAGAGGTAGAGATATTCTGATTCCAATTTCTATAATATCACTAAAATTATTATAGGTCTACAAATTAATTCGACGCCTTTACTTTGGTGTCTTGTAACTCTTGGTCAGTCGTGAATTTTTTTCCGTTCTAAGTTAGTTTTAAAGGGCGGACCTTAAACTTCAAACCACAATCTAATAGGGGGCGGCCTTGCGGACTTAACCTCAAAAAGCATTAATGCAGGCCTCGGACTCTACACTATTGACACTTTTTTGCTACTTTTTTGAAAAAAATTACACTAAAGACTCCATTTTCTCGCAATTGTCCGCTATTGTCACTATTTCTTTACTTTTCCTTGAAAATATTTTTGAAATTCTTTGCTAATTGGCTAAATAAAATAGGTTTCTTATGAATTAATAAAGTAGTACAACTTTCAACCAGGAAGTTGAATTTTCAAAAAAAAAAAAAAAAAAAAAAAAAAAAACGTATTCTCAACAAAAACTGTAATACTTAATATTTTAAACAAGAAAATATCGTTTTAAATCAAAAACAGAAACAGGATCTTCAAGATTAATTTTCAACCAAATAGTTAAATTTTTATCCTAAAAGATGAATTTTCAATACAGATAAGTCATTTTCTACCAAAAAAGATGAATTATCAACAAAATAGATAAATTTTTGAGCATATAGTTGAATTTTCATCTAAGAAGATTAATTTTCAACCAGAAAATACGAATTTTTAAGACAATACATAAATTTTTAACCATACAGTTGAATTTTGAACCAAGAAGATTACTTTTCTACTAAAAAGATGAATTTTCAACAAATGATATAAATTTTCTACTAAATGGATTGAACTATGAATGTGATGTTAGTTCAAATATTTTTTGAATAATTTTTAGTTCACATTTTTTTCGTTTCTAAAATTTTTTTAATAAATAGTTCAATTTTTATACTAGAAAAGTTCAATTTTTCAACAAAAATAGATTAGCTAAATTTTCGTTTGGGTAAATTATTTTTCAATAAAAACATATTTTCTACACAATTTAATTTTGTACCAGATAGTTGAATTTGCAACCCGAGAATATCAATTTTCATCAAAAAAGTTAATTTTCAATGAATTAGTTAATTTTCAATAAATTAGTTGCATTTTAAACAAAATAGTTGAATTTTTAACTAACAAAGAAACGAATTTTCAACTATAATTATGCATCTTGAACCAAAAAAAGAATTTCTAAATTTTTAACCAAAAAATGGATTCTGTACCAAAAAGACGAATTTTCAACAGAATATATAAATTTTCCACCAAATAGTTCAATTTCTACCAAATTGTTGATTTTTCAACAAAGAAGTTAATTATAAATCAATCAGTTGAATTTTCAACAAAATAATTAAATTTTCAGGTAAAAAAATTATTTTCTAACAAAAAAAAAACAACTAATTTTCAACTATAATTGTGTATCTTCAACCAAAAATGAACTTTAAGAAAGTAGTAATAGTGCTTGTAATAGTTGATATTTCAACAAAAATAGATTTTAATTTAAAATAAAAAAAGTTTGATTTAACCAGCAAAAACGAATTTTTAACAAAATACTTGAATCAACTAAAACGGATTATTTTTCAACCAAATAGTTGAATTTTCAACCAAAAAATTGATTCTATACAAAAAAAAACTAATTTTCAAGAAAATACATAAATTTTCCACCAAATTGTTAAATTTTCAACGAAAAAGTCCATTTTCGACCGAAGGAGATTTATTTTTAACCAGACACTTGCATTTTGAACCAAAAAAGGTGAAATTTTTACAGAAAGAGATGCCTTTTTAAACGAACAAAACAAATTAATTTTTAACAACAAAAAATTTAGTCAAGAAAAAAATACCAATCAAATTGTTGAATTGTCAATCCAGAAAGACGAATTTTCAACCAAATAATTCAATTTTGAACCCAATAATAACATTTTTAACTCAAAAAGATGAATTCTTAACCAAACATTTAATAGTAGACTTCTTAACCGAAAAGAATGAACTTTCAACCAAAAATAATTAGATTTTATTATTGGGTTCTATTAATTCGGTTCGCATTTATGTGTAAAAATGAGAAAAAGAGGGGAATAGGGAAAAGAATAACATTTAAAATAAACATTGAAGTTCACTTTAAATACTTTTGAATTATTAGGTTGGAAAAGTGGAAATTTTTCGTAAAAAGTCAATTTAATTTTCCATTGCATACTTTTGAATTCTGACTACACATAAATTCAATACTTGACAAATTTTGTGGAACTATTTTTACACTATTTTCTCCAATTTGTGACACTATTTTTTATCTCTGAAGTGAATCCGAGGCCTGATTAATGAATACAATGGCGTCCGACAAGGAGCATTTGAGATACTGCATTATTTTTGCATTCCAATTCAAAAATCACCATTGTGAAATGTGGAACTACTTTTTACACATTTTCTGTGTCACCGCACCTTTTCCTAAGGCTGACCAAATCGTTTCGGTCGCCTCAGTTGGCATTTTTTGTCTCAATTGGAATGCAAAAATAATGCAGTGTCTCAAATTTTCTTTGTCGGATACCATTGTATTCACTAATGATTTTTTAGGTTAAGTCCGCAGGGCCGCCATCTATTGTGTGTTTACAGCTAAAGGTTCGTCCTTGAAAACTACCTTAGGGTGGGAAAAAATTCAAGTTTGACCAAGAGTTCAAAATGAAGGCACTGAACTAATTTATAAAGGGTGTCAAAAAAGTCTCGGGACGGCTGAATATTTCCTCAGTTAAGCTATTTTTCAGAGAGGTCAAGGTTATTCTTGAAGTAACTTTCACCGAGGAATTCAATGGTGACCTTTATTTTGATCTTGACGATGACCTTCAAGATTTTTTCAAGGTCAACTTTTTTAAAAAATGGGAACCCCCTTTTTTACACCGGTAATCGATAGAGCGGGAAATTTTACGTTCAAATATGTACCCAGGTCTTACATAGGTACATTGTAACCTTGAAAGTGGATTTCCAATGGGAAAATTGACCTTGAAATGACCTTGAAGGTCATAGCCAAGGTCGTGCTAAAGGTCACTACTGAATGCGCCTTGTTAAAGTTAGTAACTTTGCTCGTTACGAAAAAAATTTGAAAAGCTTCTATTGCTAGAGGTATGCAGTCCCTTGTTTAAGTTTAAATGACCGTAGAGTGACCTTCAATGTTACAATGTACCTATGTAAGACCTGGGTAAATATTTGAACGTAAAATTTCCAGCTCTATCGATTGCCGATATAAAAAAGAGGGTTTCCATTAAAAAAAAATCTGCCCGCTTGGCGGGCACATTCTCATTGCGCGCTTCGCGCGCGGCTCGCTTCGCTCGCAAGTTTGAGCGCGCCCTGTTGGATCTCGCGCTTCGCGCTCGATCATATATTTATCTCGCGCTTCGCGCTCGATTATGTACTCACCTCGCGCTACGCGCTCGGGCGTATTTACATCGCGCTTTACGCTCGGCTCCTCTAGATTTTTGAACTTCGTGTTCGACTTCGATGAAAAGAAAAAGTTTGTTTGCAAATATTATAAAATTATCAAAACCTCTATATATTAAGTGATTGTTAAATTTGTTTTTATTTTAGACTGAAAAGGAACTTTATTTACTCAAGGTTCTATCGACCTTAAGGAACACATTCTCATCCAGACACTCGCGCTTCGCGCTCGATATTTGATTTGAAAATCATTTGAACCGTATGATAGAAACAAAAAAGTTTGAGCGCACTTACGGCGTGCGATTTGGTAAATACACTGAGCGCGCACTTTGTGCTTCGTGTTATATGTTCTTCATATACAAATTACTAAATTTGTATTTGATTTTAAATGAAAAGTAATGATATAATTCAGGCGACAAATTTTATTAGTTGACATTTTATTTTAGCTTGTGCCGTTTATCAAAAAAGTTAATTTTTTCATTTTGAATATATTCTTACCACAAAAATTGATTACGGGTTTGTAAGTCTTTTTTGAATGCACAATTTTTGTTCATTTATATGTTTTCGTACCTTGCATTGATTTTTCAAAAATTTGATTTTTTTCACTGTCAATGTTATTTTCACGAATAAAACAAAAACCACGCATCCTATCGAAACATGAGTCACAATAAATTTGTACCTCTTCCTTGGATGAACAAATTTTGTTTCGGTCATTTTTTCTTAGCTGGTAATATTCGTCTGAAAATTTGATTTTTCTATTTTCAATGCTGCTTTTACGAATAAAACAAAAACTACGTGTCATATCAAAAAGTGAATAATAAGAAATTTGTAGATCTTTTTTAGGTGCACAATTTTGGTCAGATGATCTTTTCTGGTATCTTGCATAGTTTTACAGCAAAATGGCTTTTTTGATTTTTCATTAATTTTTTGTGCGATCAAAAGTTGAATTTTTTATTTTTCAAAAAATTCAAAAAGTTGTTATGAAAATATTATAGGGTGTTCAGGAATCAACGTTTTTCTCCTCTTGACTTTTTTTCATATCGTGCGTTTTTCGGCTTAAAATGTTCATTTTCGTTTGTTTTTTGGAATTTTGAAAATGCTATAACTCCAGTAATTTTTTTTTTATCACAAAAAGTCATAAGAATATTTTGTTCGTCATTTTGCGTACTACTAACAACCGTACATGGAATTTTCAAATCTTCAAAAAAAGTGGTCTCAAAAATTTTCAAAATGTGCTCACTTTTTGGATTTTCATCCAAAATAGCTGGTTAACGAACTCGTTCTCTATTTTTCGGCCATAAAAAAGTGTGCCAAAGCTCAATCAAATCTGATCATTTTTTCGAAAGTTATCGTGGCTACAGACAGACAGACAGACAGACAGACTACAGACAGACAGACACCTTCGTAAAAATCGTTTTTTCTGACTCAGGAGGTCTCAAAACGTGGAGATTTGATGAAAACCGACTATGTCAAATTTTACATAAAACCAATACCTTCTCATTAGAATGAGAATGTAAAAAAAGTTGACCTTGAAAAAATCTTGAAGGTTATCGTCAATATCAAAATAAAGGTCACCATTGAATTCCTCGAGTTACTTCAAGAATGACCTTGACCTCCCTGAAAAATATCTTACCTGGGGAACTATTCAGCTGTCCCGGGACTTTTGTGACACCCGGTAGACCTAATATATTTGAAAGCTTGAATATAATTAATGGAACGAAATCTCGATCTCTGGGCACATGAAGAATGTCGGCACTGTTTCTGGTGATGGTTTTTCTACAGGAAGCATTGTTGACTACTGCTTTCAGGTTGAGATTAAACGTGCTGAACCACGAGATTCGTCCAGCAAGATGAATGACGGTCATCAGGGACAGTGGGGCCCACCGCAACAAGGTGGACCGCCGATGGGAATGGCTGGGAATATGGGACCCATGGGTGGACCAAACGGACAGATGGGTGGGCCAATGATGGGCGGACCAATGGGCCCTCCAGGCAACATGATGCAGCAATACCAGGGATGGGGTACTAGTCCCCAGGCTGGTGGTTATGCTGGGTACAGCACTCAGTATAACACTCAGGGATGGGGTGCTCCACCCGGACCGCCACAGCAACAACAGATGCCGCCACCGCCTCCTCAATGGGGCAGCAGCTACAACGTGCAGCCCGCTGCAGCGACTCAAGGCTACGGAAGCTATGGTGAGTTATTACTTTAATGTTTCAATTCCATTTGTTTGCTTCCATGTTACCATTTAATAAGGGTGGGCTAAAGTTGTTTATTTACGGCGTTGTTTGGCTGAACTAGTTTCTCAGGGCAGCTAAAAGACCTGAAAGTGTCGTGAAATTTTGAAAGAGGTCTGGAACCCTGGAAAAGTCATGGAATTTAAAAAAGTGACTGGTATTTGCTTAGTGGTACCTATTTCAAAGTTTTGATGATGGTTTTAGTGCTTTACGCAGGCCTCGGACTCACAATTGACACTTTTTGATACTTTTTTAACAATGCTACTATTTTGAAGAAATGAGACTAATGCTACTATTTTTTCACTTTGCCTTTAGAACATAATTTTCAAACTTCTTCGCTGATTGGATAAAGTAACATGTCCGTCATCTCGAAAATTTGAAAGATTTTAGAGATTGTCACGATTTTATAGGATCTCCAAGAACTTTAAAGATTTAAAAAATGTCCATGGATTTGAAAGGTTTTGGGGTATTTTAAAGGAATTTTCAAAGATATTTAAGATTGCAAGATGCACGGGATTTCAAAAGGTTTTTAGAGATTTCATAAGTTTCAAGGGATTTAAAAACAGTTAAAGAATTTTAAAGAATATAGTTGATGTAAAAAAAGTTTATTTCTAAAGAATTTCAAATTATTGCAGCAGCTTTAAACATTTCTAAAATTTCAAGGATTCATATGATTTCAAAACAAATCAAAAAATTTCGTAAGTTTGTAAGGAATTTCTATAGATTTCAAGGGGTTTGATTTTTTTTAGAGTTTTCCAGTGATTTCAACAGCATCTAAACGGTTTTCATAGATTTCAGTGGGTTTCAATGATTTCAAGGGATTTTGCAACATTTCAGAGATTTAAAAGATATTTTTGGGATTACGAGGGATTATTTTACCAATTCCAAGGGATTTCAAAGGGGTTTTAAGAGTTCAGGGTATTTAAAAAGGGTGTATACTCACCTGTAATTTTTTCGGGCGCTTGCTTAATTAAAAAAAATTATTATAAAATTAAATAACCATGTTTTTTCATTTGTTTGTTGAATTTTCGTTTTTTTTTGTTTAAAAATAAATTTTTTAACAGATAATTTTTCTTTTCTAGTCACACATTCAACTATTTGGTTAAAAATTCATCTTTTTGCTTAATAATTCAACAGTTTGGCTGATTTTTCTTTGTCTCTTGACTGAAAAATCTTTCTTAGTTAAAAATGTAACTCTTTTTGAAAATTCATGTTTTTTGATTGAATTCAGCTGTTTTTGAGTTAAAAGTAAAAAAATTTTGTTGAAATATCTACTATTACATTTTTCGTTGAGAATTAATCTTTTTTGGTTGAAAATTCGACTACTTGGTTGAAAGTAAAACTTTTTTGTTAAAAATTCATTTTTTTTGTTAAAGATTGAGCAATTTTAATTGAAAACTCGTCTCTTTCGTTGAAAATTCAACTATTCCAATTAAATTAATTAATACAAATTAATTTTTAGATTAATTTCTGGAGGTTTCGAATTTTTAATTTCACAATATTTTATTGAAAATTCGTCTCTTTCGTTGAAAATTCAACTATTCCAATTAAGGATTCAACATTTTCGATGGAAATTCATCACTTTTTTTGAAAGTATAACTATTTTTTTTGAAAATGAGTTGTTTTTTTGTTGAAAAGAATTTTTTTTTGTAAAAAATTAGTCTTTGGATGAAAAATAATGTTATCAAACTGAAAATTTAACTACTCCAGTTGAAAATTTAACTATTTTGTTGAAATCATCTTTTTGGTTGAAAATTCAATTATTTCAGTTAAGGATTCATCATTTTAGTTAAAAATTAATCCTTTTTGTTTGAAATTCAACATTCCGCTTGAAGATTTATAATTTTAGTTGAAAATTTATCTAATCCAGTTGAATATTCCATCATTTTTTAGTTGAAAATCCATCTCTTTGGTTGAAAATTAATTTGTTGAATTGAAAACTTAACTATTCAATTCTTCGTTGAAAATTTATCTTTTTAGTTGAAACTTCGTCTGTTTTGTTAAAAATTATTATTTTTCGGCAGAAAATTAATCTTTTTGGTTGAAAATTCAACTATTCCAGTTAAGGATTCATCATTTTAGTTAAAAATAATCTTTTTTGTTCATAATTCAACTAGTCCGCTGGAAGATTCATAATTTTTAGTTGAAAATTCATCACTTCGATTGAAAATTCAACTAATTGGTTGGAAATTCATGTATTTTTTTGAAAATTGCTCTTTTTTTGGTTGAAAATTCATTTATTCTAGTTAGAGATTCATTATTTTAGTTGCAAATTCATGGCTTTGATTGCAAATCTATCTGTTTTGTTGAAAATTAATTTTTTTAACTGAAAATTAACTATTTGATTGAAAATGGATCTTTGAAAATTCATGCATTTTGTTAAAAATTCATCTTGTTTGATGGAAAATTAATCTTCTTGGTTGAAAATTTAAATATTTTTTAAAAGTTCATTCAAGAAATGATTAATTATGTTTATTATTATTTTTTTTATTATTTTAATTATTATTTAAATTTAGAAATTGCTTATCCTTTAATAAAGTTAATTTCACAAATGAAAAACACGGTTATTAATTTTGCATATGAATAGTACTATTTTTACACATTAGGATATTTACAAGGACAGCAAAAAACGATTATTATTGATAGTAAATTCTCGAAATTGTCGAAGGATCTCAACAGATTTCAGGGGTTCTTAAAGTATTTCAAAGGATTTCGAATATTTAAAAAATTACATGAAGTTTTCCTATTTTTTAAAATTTATTTATTTTATTTTTTTATTTTTTTTTTATTTATTTTTTAACACTAGTTTGAATTTGTCAAATGAGTCCGAGGCTTGACTTTACGGTGAAGTTTACGCGGATTGATACGAATTGATTTTTTATTAAGAAAAATAATCGGATTATAATTCCAGAATTTAAAAGAAAATTATAATATTAATGAAAATTGTTCAGGTTTCATTAATTGTTAAAAACCCCATTACATTTACATTTATTGATAACTGTACAAGAAATATTGTTGCTACTACGAATTGACTGGATTCTTAAATAGGAGATGTGGCATTTTTGCAAAAGTTGAACTACGATTTTTTTTACAAAAAATCGTAGTTCCAAAATCGCCGCCAGATGTATCCAAACAACTTTAGCTCAGCCCTAACGAGTTTTCGACGCAGGCTCTTTTTTTTTGTATTGTGAAGCTGTCTTTGGAATGCAGTGCTTCCCTGCTAAATTTGCAAGTAAACTATTGTAAAATTCACTTTATTAGGTAGTACAGACTAGAATTTGAAAAACTTTAAATAAAAAAAGAGTAGCTAAAAAGGTTTCGTGCTTTTTCAGCAAACATGTGCCGTCAAACGGGGTAATTTCGGACATGTGGGGTAACTTCGGGCACTCGTAAAATGATAGTTTAAATTACTGAAGGTGGGTGGTTTTAACCAGAATCGAGAACCAGTTAAGGCTTGAACTGATTTCAGATTCTTGGAACCGTTTTGAGTAATTTATCCTATCAATTTAGGGGTGTCCGAATTTACCCCACATGTCCTTGTATTTAAGTACTTCAAATTTCCGAACATTTTTTAATATTTAAATCGTATTTCAGTGGAGCTCGGGTTTAGTTTAATAGTCCTTACAGTTCAGAATTGATTTTATTATCGGAAATGTTTGTGAAAATTGAAAATTAGCAGGTGAGCACTGGTCGAAACTTGAAAGTTGATATAATTTGTGGGTGTCTATGTTGGAAACTTGAAGAGGAATCTGTATCCGCACAGTATAGTAGAATATACGTTGCGCTTGCCCCGCAGTATATTATTGACGATGTTTTGTGTCAAGATGGGTGTCTACAGATTACCTCAACTTTGATTATTTATTTTTAACCAGTATTGTGACAACAGAGAGGAGGAGTGGGTAGAAATTTTATCATTCCTTGTTTGATATTGAGAAAAAAAAGTTACACTGGTGTTTGTACATTAGGTTGGGCCGAAAATAAACTTTTTTTTTTATATTCGAAAATGGCTAGTGCTGAAAAGATGCTATGTGTTATTACGAGATTCAAACAATCTTGATAAAAATTATTTAAATCTTAAAAATGTAGTTTTTGTTCATTTTCAAAAAATTCTAACTTAAAGGACCACCCTATTGTGCAATCCAGTAATACTGAAAGTAATGCAAAATATTTAATGAATTTCACCATTATTGATCCTTCCGGAATGGACTTGAGGACAACCTTTTCCTCTCTTGTCCAACGTACAAAACTTTAATCTTATTGAAGGTTTAATTTAACATAACTTTAGTCCTGTTCCCCTCCCCTTCCTTCCTGCTTGGAGAGCTTAGGTTCTTTATATTCAAAATTGGAAATTGAGGATATTAATGAGAAAGGTTTTTGTGAAAAAGATTTTAATGAAAAAATCAAGTCAATTATAAAACGTTTCGAAATATTGTCGTTGCTCAGTTTTATGCGCCCTGGAGGAAAAATGAGGAAAGAAAATACGATAGGAGAGTTTGGAAAAGTGGACATTTTAAGTGATTATTTTGCGTTGGGTCATTCGAATATTTGTCATTTTCGTATCTGATATTTTGTTTTATATTTGAAAGTCTTTGGAAGTTTTTATAATTTACGGAAAATATTTTTTAAACTATTGAAACAAATTCTATTATGAAAAATGTTTAAATGATCAAATTTAACAACATGAGTTGTTGTTAATTAGTCTTGGATATTTATTTTATGAGAAATATTATTTGACTTCTGAGCATATATTTTTGTTTTCAAATTTAATAATAAAAAATCGACAAGCACGTGTGATATTGGGGATTTAAACATGCTATGCGACACTATCGGTCCCTACGCAAACTAAACAATATGGCCGACATGAGCAACCCAAATACAGGCAAAAACAGCGTTTAACTTTAGTGATCGTTTTAATAAATAAGTGCTGTGATAAGGGATCGTCCATAAACTAAGTTACCAATTTGATTTGAATTTTAAGAAAGTTTGCGACTAATGCGAACAATGTCCCTGCAACTGTACCATTCAATAATAACTTAATAAGTTTAAAAATTACTTTCATATTTCAAACTTCGCACGCTTCCACATATTCTCCCCTTTTTAAAGAATATCTCTTTTTTTCTCTTTGTTTCAAGAAATTTTCTCGATTTCTCGTTAAATTCATCAACTTGGTTTAAAGTTAAACAACGTTGATAAAAATGTATCTTTTTGGTTGAAGATTCATCTCTTTGGTTGAAAGTTTAAAGATTTCTTGAAAGTTTGTTTCTTTTTGTTTGAAAATTACCCTTTTTTAAACTGAAAATTTAACTATTGCATTTATAGCTAAAATGGATCTTTTTTAGTTACAAATTCAACTATTTGGTTAAAAATTTAATTATTTTCTTGACGATTTGGTTGAAAATGCATCTCTGGTTAAAAATTTAAAGATTTCGTTGAAAAGTAGTTTCTTTTTGTTTGAGAATTAACCCTTTTTAAACTGAAAATTTAACTATTGCATTTATAGTCCAAATTTATCTTTTTATTTAAAAATTCAGTTATTTGGTTAAAAACGTATCTTTTTTTTAGTTAAAAATTCATCTCTTTGGTTCAAAATTTAACTAAATATTTTGTTGAGAATTCGTATTTTTTGATTGCATTCAACTGTTTTTGATTGAAATTAAATTCGTTTTTGGTTAAAATATCATTTATACTTTTCGTTGAGAATTCATCTTTTATGTTTAACTGAAAATTATTCCATTTTTGGTTGAAAATTTATATTTTTAAATGAAAATTGATCTTTTCTATTTGAACATTCATGTATTTTATTACAGATTCAATTATTTTGCTGAAAATTCGTTTTCTTTGGTTAAATTCAGCCGTTTTTTTATTTAAAATAGTTTTTTGTAGAAATATCAAGTATTGCAGTTTTCGTTGAGAACTCATATTTTCGGTTGAAAATTAAACCATTTTGGTCGAAAATTTAACTATTTGGTTAAAAATGAAACTGTTTGAAAAAATTAACTATTTGGTAGAAAATTATCCTTTTGTTGAAACTTTATAGTGTAGGGTGGAAAATTCATGTATTTTGTTGAAAATTCGTGTTTTTTTGCAGAACATTAGGTTTAATTTTTGAAAATTCATCTCTTTGGTTGTGGATTAAGCTATTTTGTTAAAATTCGCCCTTTTTAGTTCAATTCGACTGGTAGAAAAGTATTCTTTTTTTCTGTTAAAAATTTATTTTTTAAACTGAAAATGTAACTATTCCATTTTCGGTTGTGAACTTATATTTTTTAGTTGAAAATTCAACTATTTGGTGAAAAATTCATCTTTCTTGATTAAAAATTACATTCTTGTTGAAAATTCATCTTTGTAGGTTTAGCATTCAATTCTTTTCTTGAGTCATCTTTTTTAGTCGAAAATTTAACTGTTTTGTTGAAAATTTGTCCCTTTGGATTGAGATTAGTAACGTAGTTTATGGATGATTCGTAAGTAACTCTGATCAGTTGACCCTGAGTTCATTTATTATTTGCACTTCAAAAAAAATTCAATCAAAATTTTAGTTCTAGTGATCTTTGAGGTCTTTAAACTAAAGTTTTACTTTAAATTAATTTTTAGATTAATTTCTGGAGGTTTCGAATTTTTAATTTCACAATATTTTAGTTTCAAATCGAAATATTCAAAATGGCAGGACCATTCCGCTATTAAATATTTCAAAATTTCATATTAAAAGACTTTTGATAGTCAAGTTTTGAATTTAATCATTTTAGATTTTGGAAGCAATTTCGAATTGAAAAGCTTGAAATTTTACAATTTCAAAAAATGGAATCATATTACAGCAATCTTGTTTTGTATTCTTTGTTTTGATTTTTAGTTTTCGATGTAATATCTTGAAATTGTCCGATTTTTAGTTGAAGATTTAAACAAATGAATAATTTCAAATTGAAAAATATTTGATTGGAAGATTTCAAGAATAAATAATAATTTTAAAGGATAATTCTAAAGCATTTGCAGTTCTGAATTTTCATGTTGAACGATGAATTTCTAATTTTTACCTTTCATAGGTTTTCATTTTTCAGTTAAAATTGAATTGGTCGAAGTTCGGAAAGTTTAATTAGCAATTACAAAAATTATTAATTTTTAAGTGATTTAAATTTAATTCAAATAATTGAAATTTGAAAGGGTTTGAGAATCAAAAGTTTTAATATCACAATTTTAGGTGACTGAAATTTTTTTCAGTTTTAAATTAACTTCGTATTCGTTTAAGTTTCAACGTTCCGTAGTAGAAATTTTTTCATTTTTAATGTTTCCCATTCAAAATTTCGGGTATACTTCCGAAAAGGTCACCCAAGAATATTGACTTGATACTTGGCCTAGGGGTTCCTCTTAGACCCTAGTTGAACTTACTAAAAGGATTTTTGGCGCAGATCAATATAAATTAAGTTATTGATAATTTTTACTTTTTTAAAAAATTAGTTTTTTCTTTCAAAATCTCGAAAAATATTTATTTTTGAAAATTTTTTTTTTACAAAAGTTGTAGATCTCGTCGAAACACGTAGTTTTTACATTTATACTTTTTTTTCTAAAATCAATATTTTTCGAGAAAAATGGCAAAAATCAATTTTTAGATTTTTGTTACAAAAAATGACCACAACTAGGATGCGTGGTTTTTTTTTTTGGGTGCTGTGGAAAAGGGGTCGGCATGAGTGGATTCTAACGGCAAAAAAAATCTGAAAATTCATTTTTGTCATTTTTCTTGAAAAATATTTATTTTAGAAAAAAAGTATAAATATATAAAATATGTGTTTCAGGGAGATCTAAAACTATTGTAAACAACATTTTTTTCAATATCAATATTTTTCGAGATTTTGAAAAAAAACTAATTAAAAAAAAAGTCAAAATTATTAATAAGTTGATTTATATTGATCTGCGCGAAAAATACTTTTAGTGCGTTCAACTAGGGTCTAAAAGGAACCTCTAGGCCAAATTTTAGAATTTCAGAAGCTTTGACTTTGAAATATTAAATTTAGTTTTCAATATTAAATTGTCAAATCTTAATTGCTTTGTATTAAAAATGATTCAAATTCAAAAGTTTTCAATTTTCAATTGTTCAATGTTGAACACTTGTAATTATAAATAATAGAATTTCAATTCCTCTGAATTTTAAATAACCCAATTTCCAAAATTCGAATCTTAAAATATTCAATTTTTAACGTTTTGATATTGTCCTGTTTTCGAAATTTTAATCTTAAATCATTCAATTTCGTGATTCAATTCAAAATAAAATTGTTTAATTTTTAGCGCAGCGACCTAGAATATATACAATTCAACTCCTTTTTCCAAAAATATTAATTTTTAATTAGTTCAAAAATATTCAAAACATAATATTACAAAATTAGTTTAATAATAGATTTTTAAATTTGCATATTTTTCTCTGTATTGTCCTTTATTAGACACTCAAATTTCCATATCCTGCTTATTACATAATTGAAAGTGAATCGATTTCTTTCAAAAAATTTGGCTGATTTTATCTAATCCTGGCTAAATCACGAATATTTACCGGGAGAAAGCCGGGAGACGAAAATTTAAAAAATAGTGGCCACCCTGAATTCATAATTTTCTTGTTATTGTGCAAGATTCTGAAGTTAAAGCACTGGTTCGAAGGCACAGTGAATATATTTTGGCCTTTAAATTTTTGCCACTGCTCCATATGAATCATATGTAAATGAACTGCTCATATCGGCCATTAGCGCGTTGGATGTTTACTTCCCCAATGAAATCAGATTCTTTCAAGAAGAATCAGGCATTAGGAAAGATTAAAGGTTGATTTTAAAATCGGTTATAAGATAAACTAATTGTCTCTTGGAGAACGTTTCGCCATACCTGATGTTCTGATTTTTTCGGACACCTTAATTGCAAATTGTAAAACTGTAACCTTCTTACACATTTGAGTTTGTAAACCCCTTTTTTGGCAATGAGTTAGACATGCGAAAAAAAACTGTAATGTTGCCGGTAAGTAAAACATGGGTTTAAAAATATTTGTTTGTAATTTGATTTGATTTTTTTTAAATTAATTTTTCGTAGTGCAACGTATCATGATTAACCGTATTGCTTGATCCTTCTTAAAGGTGCTGATGTCTTATTTCTTGAATTTGTTTGCTCGAAATTTAATCAGGATTCAACACTGAATGTCCACACCAACTTGTAACAAACAAACAAAAAATATAATCAATTGGAAACGCGCTAAAACATCGACTTTGTATCTAAAATTTCCCAATCCACTGAGGAGTTACAAAGATTGAAATTAGAGGCTAGAATTAAGGGTGTTTGTTACACTGGTAGATTCGTTATCGAGGACTGTTTCTATGCTTGACTTTATAATTATTTTGGATCATCTTTGGATTTGAATGAAGTAGTAACATTTGGCGGTGATGAATGGTTCGCGGTTGTGTTTAACGAACGCCCTTAAGCAAACGTGATTGGAAGGCCAATTAAAAAAGCATAAAAGCGGAGTGAAGGTGAGGTGTGACGGTGGTAGATGGTGACACGTGTTTGTGTGGTTAATGATCGCAGGTGGGCCGGCGGCGGCGGCCGCTTCAGGGGGCTACGCGCCCACAGCGGGTACTGGCGGGGCTGCAGGGGGCGGGCCTGGTGGTTCCTGGAATTCCTGGAGCATGCCTCAAAATGGGCCTCCTCCTGGTGCCCAGCCTCCACCGCAGCCCCCTCAGCCCAATTCCTCGCAGCCCAACTCCAACTCGAACCCCTCTGGCCCGCAGGGTGAGTCTGAAGCTCAAACTCAGTCAAACAAATTCTCTCCTCTTTCCACTCTATCGTGCCAAGTCATTCTCCACTTCACTCAATTACCTAGATCCACAGTGACTCTGCCAAGTTCAAGTAAGCCCATTCCGATTTTTACACCTCATTGACACACGACTTACAATTATTAGTCTCGATCGCGAAACAAAACACTCTGCCCGCCAATTTTCACTCTGAAGCCCTTTATTTGGTAACGAACAATCGATGATTCTGCAGTTCATTTTATGTACGCTTACATTTTTTGTTTTTAATCCTCAATGTTTTAGGGCACTCGCTGCGAATATCATTTCCGTAAGCACATCAGAAACGCACTTACGATGTTTCCTGCTTTCCAGACTTGCAAATTATTTGTGTCCTCACAAATCGAGCTCAATTTCGTCAAATTTGGTGTGATTTTTTTGTATTCGGGGTGGTCACTTGACCGGGGAACCAGGAATCTGGAGGAATTGTCAGCAAATCGAGAAATTAATGAATTTAGGATATTTTCTGAAAAAATACAGAGTTAAAAAGTCAGAGAACTCAATTTTAATTTTTTTTCGTGATAATATTTTAAATTATTACCTAATTCGTGAAATTGTTAGAGTCGGCCGAAAAAAGTCTTTTTTTGAGTAGCGGATTCTAATAGTGGGCAAAAGTTGTATTTGCCCAACATCAGTAAGCTCCTTAAATTTTAGTTCGATCGAATATCTTCTGTTCTGTGTATGGATTTAACAATTTAAAAAAATTCCTATGAGCCAAAATTATGCACATTTTTGTTGAAAAAATGTTAACATATTTTTGAAATTTCTTCAACTGTGATTGAAGGAACATAAAATTACTGTGTTATTACGAAAAAAAAATCTGGTTTTGAAAATTGCTAATTTGGCCTTTTTCAGCAGTTTTTAGATCTTTCACGCCACGAATTTTTTTTTGACGATAGCAAAAGAATAGTGTGTTCTTATGATTCAAGATGAAGAAATTTAAAGCACGAAATGTTAAAATTTGTTAAAAAATCAGGGTGTCCAGCGACCTTAAAAACCTTGAAAACCTGGAATTCTCCTTGAATGTTTTTCAAACCTTGAAAACCTGGAAATCTCTTTGAATTTTTCACGAGAACCTTGAATTTTAATTTTTGTTTTACTTTTAAAAACTCTTTTGTTCATTGCAGAATAAAGAGATTTCAAGGGACTTTTGTAGACTGCATGAATTATTTTATAGATTGCAATGAACATTGTGAATAGTTCTGTCAGTTTTTAATTTCTTCTCCGCTAATAAAGAATGTTAAAGTATACATTTTAGAAAGATTTCATAAATATTTCAAAGAATTCATAAGGATTTCAAAAGATTCCAAAAGGATACATTACACTAGATTTCAAACATTTTAAACAATTTCAAAAGGTTTCAATAAATTTGAGAAAATTTCAAAAGATTTCAATGATTTCAAACGAACACAAAAGATTTCACAAACAAAGATTGAAGAAAGATTTCAAAAATAGTTCAAATAATTTCAAATATTTCAATGCTTTCAAACGAATACAAAAGATTTCACAAAGATGTCAAAGAATTCATAAGGATTTCCAAAGATTTCAAGAATTTTAAAGATTTCAGAAAAAGTGCAGTACAACAAGTGTCAAAACAGTTCCAATATTTTATACGATTTCGAAAGATTTAAACAAATTTGAGAAGATTTCAAAAGATTTCAATTATTTCAAACGAACATAAAAGATTTCACAAACGAGGATTCAAGAAAAATTTCACAAAAATTGCAGAAAATTTCTCATAGATTTCAGAGAATTCAAAGATTTTACAAAAAATTAAAAAGATTTCACAGAAATTTCAAGATTTTAAATACTTCAAGAGATTTCAACTAATTCACAAAGATTTCAAGGATTTAAAAGATTTGAAAAAGGCGTGTACATCAGATTTAAAAGATTTCGAACTTTCCACAAAGATTTGAAAATGTTCAAAAGATTTCAAGGATTTTAAAGATTTTAAAAAGGGTATAGTAAACCAGATCTCTAAGATTTCAAAACATTTTAAAGATTAGAAACGATTAAAATTTGTTTAGATTTCAAAAGATTTAAAATGTTTCAATGATTTCAAACGAATACGAAAGATTCAAGAAAGACTTCAAAGAATTAATAACGATTTCAAAAGATTTCAAGAATTTTAAAGATTTCAAAAAGGGTACAGTACATCATATTTCCAAGATTTCAAAACCTTTCAAAGGTTTTAAACGATTTCAAATTTTTTCTAAGATTTCAATAGATTTCACAAAGATTTTAAAAGTTATAAAAAACTTTCACAAAGATTTCGAAGATTTTAAAGATTTCAAGAATTCCAAAGATTTTGCAAAATTTTTAAAAGATTCCACAAAGATTACACCAAGATTTTAAATACTTGAAAAGATTCAACGAATTCACAAAGATTTCAAAAGATTTCATCAAGGTTTCAAGGATTTTAAGAATTTCGAAGACTTTACAAAGATTTAAAATAATTTCAAAAGATTTCACAAAGACGACTTATGTTCACAAAAAATTCAGAATTTTTTTATTCATAGTTCTGCGTTCTTTAGAAATTGTTGGCCAAAAAAATGAAATAGCTCATTTTTTATATGTATACCAAACAGTTATTTCATTATTTGATGTAGAAAAAGGAAATCTGGAAAAACTTGATTTCTTGACCTGGAAAACCTGGAAAAGACTTTGAATTTTGTTCCTAAAAATCGCTGGACACCCTGAAAATGTGCAGTTAACACAATCCAAAAAACTTTTTTTTTGCACAAAAAAAAAGTTCTAACTTGCGCACATTAAAAAATCCTAATTCTATATCATTATTCAGCGCCAGCAATTTTACCTACAAAAAATTCCACATACTTTTTTGGCCCATAGGTTTTTTTTTTAATTTTCCAAATTTTGAATTTTCAAATCCATAAACTGACAAAAAGATGATCTTCGATCGAAAAGGGATTTTTCAGCCAACTCTATTACAGATTCAAAGCTAACTAACAATGGGAGACTGGCAATTGTCAATTTTAGTTTAGATTCACAATTTTTGTAGTGAAAGTTCATTATCGGAGTATTAATTTGCCAAAGTAGTAATATGCAATTTTTCGCCGTTTTCGAGAAAATCGACTTTGAAATATCTGCCGTTTATAGAGTTTAGCTAAAGATACTATAAATTAGCTGGTAGCTCAGGCAGTAGCTTCGGCTTCACAGCCTATAGGTCGCTTGTTCGATTCTCGCTGCCTAAACTTTTTTTATTTTTTTTTATTCATAAAAATGTTTATAAATATAATTTCCTTCAATAATCTTCAAAAATTGTTCTAATGATAATTTTTATTATGTCTTTCACTGAAAAATTGAATTTGTTCAACTCTATCATGTTTTTCGCCAACAATTTTATTGTCTGTAAATGTTCCTAATTTTTTTATTAATGTTTACTAAATATATATAAAATTAAAAGTATGAACGTGGTTTTTTAACATGAGTTTTTATAAGAACAAGATTTTTTTAAAGACTCTATTCACAAACGTACCTTATTTTTTTTGTATCAAAGACATTGTTGTTTCGGAAGGTACGAAATATGAATACCGTCTTGATCTTGAGAATAGTTTTTTTTTTATTAACAATTTGTCGTTTAAAAAATCTCGATCTTATAATTTTAAATATAATTGGTAAACATTATGAAAGCAATAACATTTCTAGAAAATAAATTTGTTTGCTAGGAACATGATTAAGTTAAAAAAAATCAGTTTTTCAGCGAAAAAGGCATTACAAAAATTATTTGCATAACTTTTGAAGATTATTGAAGGAAATTGAATTTATAAACATCTTAACAAATAAAAAATAAAATAAAAAGAAGTGTAGGCAGCGAGAATCGAACACGCAACCTGTCGGCTATGAATCTGAAGCGTTTCTGTCTGAGCTACCGGCCGATTTAAAGTATGCTTCGCCAAACGATGTGGCTTGTGGTGGATATTTCAAAGACATTTCGGTCTCCCGTATAAAAAATAAAAATAAACGTACGCACGTATATTGAAATTGAATAATTTAATGCCTAAAATTCAATGTAAGATTAAAAGTTTAGTGGCCACCCTGTTTATGTCCAGTCTTTTGAACCCCAATATTCCTTGAAGGGAAATTATGTTTATTATTTTTCAAAATATTAAATAATAATTTTGTAAAGCTTATAATCGATGTCTTTAAAATTCTATCACTGTTACTATTGTTGTTTCTTTTTTCCAGAAACTTTTATTATCATTGACATAAAATGTGCGCTGCATGTTACGAGTAACTTAAATTTTATCGCTGTTTTGTCATGAGCATCGTAAAATACTCTTAACGATAAGTAACAGTCAACATAAAATTAAGCGACGATAAAAAAAACGTATCTGGCAATTTCCTTCGCTGTAAACGTGGAAGTAATTTGTTAAATTACCAAGTAAAGGGTAACATGAACACTTTAAAAGAGCTTATTTTTTTTATTAATTTGCATTTCTGTAACACACTTTAATAAATAAAACCAGAATCTATATACTCTACTTTCCGTAAAATTAGTTAAAAACTATTTCGTGTTAGAATAGTAAGATTAGGTTTGATCCTTTGTATGTCTTCCACGATTTGTTTTCGAGTAAGAAAGTATCAAAATTTCAAATTTCGTATAATTTCCCGGGAGTTTGAAACAAATTTTCCTTTTTGGTTCAGTTAAAAACTTATTTGAGCATTCTAAATTAAATCACAGTCCTTTTTTTCTACTGCTCGATATATGATTTTAAATCACGTTTTATGTAGAAAGAACCTTGAAGATTCTGAGCGTTCAGCAAGCATGTCAGAAATGACTTAATGAACGATTGAATCAACTAATATCGTCCATTAAAGGTTGTTATTTCCGAACACAAAACGATTCGATTTATTCTTCGCTTGAATAGTCGATGGTTCAACGTGTAAACCTGGAAATCCTATTAACTTGATTGAAAAATCGTTTCTGAGTAGGAAAAAGAAACGCAAACTATAGTATTTTCTTTCTGCATCGTGTGCTAAGCAAAGCATCTCCTGGGCATGGTATCAACCAGTACCCACTTTGATTAAACACACCTTGTAACTTGTATCTAGCAGTAGTTGTCTCAGTCTTAGCATAATTAGAATGCATTTTGTTTTAGAGATTGTAAAGTGGGCTAGTCACACGTTAGTCTCAAGTAATCTCATGTTCGATGTCAATTTTATAATTCTATTAATTAATAAACAATTATAATATGCAGATCGTGACAGATGAAAAAAAAAATTATCCATCAGCTGCTAGTGTAGGATAGTGCACTCCTATTCTAATCCTTTACGCTTCCTTCCTTTTCCATTGGCGAATACGTGACGAATTAATGCAAGCGGGGCAAAAAAAGAAACACTGACTTTAATTATAATAGCTTGCTATCGGAAAAGAGATTAATTGATTTTTTACAGATTGGTTATAAGAATGAAGGCTTGATGAAATTTTTCACATTGATTCGTCCTGTTGATCCATGAGCCGTAATTGAGTTTTTCGCTTGCTTGTTATGTGCCTGTATACCGTTCGTCTTTTACGTAATTTTTCATTAGTCTCGATTCGTAAGCTGGTCATACCAATTCACTTAAATTATACAAATTTGACCCACGTCAAAAATTAAAAATGATTTGAAAATGCTAGTAATTACAGGTCTCTAACTCAGCACACTATTGACACTATTTGACATTTTTCTTTGAGCGATGACACTATTTTGCTATTATTTCGAAAAAATGACACTGTTTTCTCACAATTGACTACTAATGCCACTATTTTTTTACTCTTCCTTACCATCACAACATTTTAACATTTTAAATAAAAAAAAAGTTGAACTGAATAAAAAAGGACGAATTTTCAGCAAAATAGTTGAATCCTCAACCAAAATAGATTAATTTTCAATCAAATAGTTGCATTTTGAACCAAGAATATGAGCTTTCCACAAAACAGTTGAATTTTCAACCAAATAGTTAAATTTCTACCAAAAAAGACGAATTTTTAACAAATTACATACATTTTCATCAACTAAATAGATTCAGCAATGAATGTGATGTTAGTCTAATTTAAATTGATAAATTTATTTATAAATTTAAATGAAATTAGATGAAATGAATTTTGTAGGAAAATAATGTTTTTAATTACTAAACTAAATTTAATACTTAGATATTACTTAATATGTGAATAAATTAAGTTTTAGTTTATGTTTTTTTATTTCTAAATATTTTTAACTAAATAGTTGACTTTTTAAACTAAAAAAGATCCATTTTTAACCAGAAGTAGAGTAGTTAAATTTGCATATAAGAGAAATAATTTTCAATTTAAAAATACGGATTTTTCTACAAAACAGTTTAATTTTGTACCAAATAGTTGAATTTTCAATTAAAAAAGTTAATTTTCAACCAGTCAGTTGAATTTCCAAGAAAGCAGTTAAATTTTCGGTTAAAATAATAATTTTTTAACAAAAGAAAAACGAATTTTCAACTAAAATTATGAATTAAAAAAAATAACTTTTAAGAAAGTAGTTCAACTTTCAACGAAGGATTTGAATTTTCAAACTAAAAAGGTGAACTTTTAACAAAAAAAGAATTAAATTTAATATAAAAAATGGTTCGATTTAATCAACAAAAGACGAACTTTGACCAAAAAATTAACTTTTTTACTAAAAAAGACGAATTTTGAATAAAATACGTAAAGTTTAAACCACATAGTTAAATTCCTACTAAAAAAGACGAATTTTTAACAAATTACATACATTTTCAACTAAATAGATTGAGCAATGAATGTGATGTTAGTCCAATTTAAATTTAGAAATTTATTTATAAATTTAAATGAAATTAGATCAAATGAATTTTGCAGGAAAATAATATTTTTATTAAAAAAAATTAATTTAATATTTAGATATTAATTAGTATGTGAATAAATTAAATTTTAGTTTAGATTTTTCTATTTCTAAATATTTTTAACTAAATAGTTGAATTTTTAAAGTAAAAAAGGTCAATTTAAGAAAAAAAACGATTTTTCTACAAAACAGTTTAATTTTGTACCAAATAGTTGGATTTTCTACCAAATTGTTTAATTTTCAAGTCAAAGAGACAATTTTTCTACAGAACAGTTGAATTTTGAACTCAAAAATATCAATTTTCTATAAAAATGTTAATTTTCAACCAATCAGTTGAATTTCCAAGAAAATAGTTAAATTTTCGGTTTAAAAAATTAATTTTCAACAAAAGAAAAACGAATTTTCATCTAAAATTATGAATTAAAAAAAAAAGAACTTTTAAGAAAGTAGATCAACTTTCAACCAAGGAGTTCAATTTTCAAACGAAATAGGTGAACTTTCAAAGCAAAAAGAATTTAATTTAATATCAAAAACGGTTGGATTTGACCAACAAAAAGAAATTTTCAACAAATACTTGAATCCTTAAAACATTAGCATTTTTAACAAAATTTTTTTTACTATTCATAAAAAAAGACTAACTTGGACCAAAAAAATGGATTTTTTTTTTACCAAAAAAGACGAATTTTGAACCAAATACGTAAAGTTTTAAGCAAATAGTTCAATTTTCTACCAAATTGTAGAATTTTCGAGCCAAAAGTACAAATTTTCTATAAAACAGTTCAATTTTCAACAAAAAATTTCATTTTCCATCGAAACAGATTAAGTTTTAACCAGACAGTTGTATTTTTATCCAAAAAGGAGATATTTCGACAGAAAGAGATGAATTTTCAAAGTAAATAGTTCAATTTTCAACCAAGAAAGATTTTTCAGTCAAGGGAGAAACAGATTTTGAATCAAATTGTTGAATTTTCGAGCCAAAAGGGCGAGTTCTCTACCAAATTATGTAGTTGAATTTTCAACTTAAAAGTTCAGTTTTAACCAAATCGTGGAATTTTCTACCAACATAATAGAATTTTTACCTAAGAAAGGTGAATTCTTAACCAAAAAGGAGAAATTACGACAGAAAGAGATGAATGTTCAAAAAATAGGTGAATTTCCAACTAAAAAAAAATGTTATCTGAGAAAGAAAAAAAAATTCAATCAAATTATTGAATTTTTAAGTTAAAAAGCTGAATTTTCAACCAATAACAAATTTTCAAGCCGAAAGGGCAAATTTTCTACAAAATAGTTGAATGTTTAACCTAGACTGTGAAGCATGCGATAAATAAATAGGGAATTTTAATAATTTATAGAATTAAGAATTAAATTTCAAATAAACATTGAAGTTAATTTTTAATACTTTTAAAATGTTAGCTTGGAAGACTCGAAATTTCGCTTAAAAAATAAAGTTAATTTTCCATTGCACACTTTGATTTCGGACTATACACTTTTCGATTTTGATTACACATAATTTTATTACTTGAAAAATTGTATGACACACTAAAACAGCTAAATTTTGACGTGGGACAACAAGAATACAATTTAATGTTCCCGAGCCTCGTCTTGTCTTTCAAAATTGTTTCAAATATCGTGATTTTCAACTGAGCTAGTTCTTATAAATGCATTTTGTTTTGGAAGAAATGCAGCTTGATTAGAGTAGTTTTCCGTTATTTCTGGTGAAAATCACGAGAGTCAAAGAGGCCGCTGATGTGGTGAATCAAGTAGTTTGTTGGTGCAAGTGCAATAAATGATTAATCTACTCTTGGTGGGTGTTGCAGGTGACATGTACTCCAGACAAACTACTGGATCTGGAGCTCCTGGCTCTAGCAGCAGTTCAGCCAAGACTCCGGACTACAGTGGGTATTCCGGTTATGGTAGTTACGCGGATACGAGTTATCCTCAGCGTTCTTATCAAGGCGGAGAAAGCAACCAAGGTGGGTATGCCGCCAGCGCTCCTAAACCCGGCCAGCAAGGCTTTGATTTCAAAGAGTGGCCCACCTCATGACCATTTTAATTTGTTCGCGAAAGAGTAATGCGCTAAAAACGGCTTGGCCTTGCCCGTGAGCTGCTCCTTTTTGCACTTGGAACGATCGCGATCGTCACAATTAACTTGAATTTAACGTTTACGATAACCAGTAATCTGAAGACTGTCTCTTAGTCTCTTTAGAGTCGACTCAGGGAGAACTTTTCCCTTAAAATGAAATAATCTTTACTTGAAATATGCCTTATAAATGAGCTAGCTCGCCTTGCATTTCTAAGGACCACTCTCGTGTCCTTCCAATTAATTCATAGAAATAGCAAGCTGAATTCTTGATTCTTGATTTTGTTCAACAACATTCTTAGCGATCGTAGATGTCCATGTTGCAAGCCAGTTCCACGGCGCTGGGATCGGGGGCATAGAGCAAAACTAAAAAAAAAAAAAAGAAAGAAAGAAGAAGCATTAATTAAGAGCGATTTCAAACAATGGAAAAGGAAAATATATAAGGAACATGTTAACGAGTGAGCGTAAATCGTCGACAATGCATGCGATCACTGAAGCGGCAATTGACGAGGTGAATGAATAAAATTTCATTTTTAAACAGAAAAAAGGGTGCAAATTCCTGCGTTCCTTCACCTCCACCGCAGACGTGCGTTGTGGTAGGATACTAAGAAATAATAAATCTCTGTAATAAGTAAAAAAGCGAAGGGTCGCATCTTCGAAACAACCTTCCCTCTGCAATCATGATTATTATTATAGTTGGTAAAGATAAAATGGCAAGTAACGATTAAACCGAATAAAAATAAGTCACATTCATAGGCTGATTAACCTATAAATAAACTATAGTTAGTCTAACGTTTAGAGATCGAATTATTATTATTATAATTGTGTATGTGTGTCCCGTGACATTGACAGCAGGACGCAGGTTCCTCCGTGATTTTTTTTTTTACATTTGTATCGTATTTTACTTCGTGGCACCCTTTTTACCCTTTTTTTTTGTTGCTCATATTATCTCTTACCTTTGAAACTTTTCTCCTATCAATTTTCCACTCTATTGATTTCTTTTTTTTAATCCTAGAACTTTACATCGATTAGGTAAGGGGAAGCCAATATTATGAATCATGGTTTTTTGCGAATTGTACCATAGGAATTATTCTTAATCGTCGTTCTAATTTTGGACCAATCGTATCGATTTGGTCGTGTCGAGAACTGGTGTTATCATTTTATCTTGAAATTTATATTAGTTATTAGAAATGTTTAAGACGACGATTGCTATTGTTACTATTATTTATAAAACCTCGACTATTGCTAAAACTACTACTGCTATTTCTACAAGATTATTGTTACTGCTGTGGTCTATTATTGCTACTATATTATAATTATTGTCCACAATAATAAGAAAGTGCTGTAAGATTTCTTACAAAAGTTACAATTTTAGATGACTAGAGTGAGATCAGGATAAATATACATAATGTGATGTATTATACACGAATGATGACAGAGGGAAGGAAAGCCAAGTTTCGGATGCGACTGTTTCGTAATTTTTGGGGCACGCATCTGAAAAGTCTACCTGATTAAATGTATGGCTTAATTATATTTACTCTATAGGAATTACCGTAGACCTTAATGAGAAAACAAATTTTTACAGAGCGCCTCTCCTACGCTCACGTTTATTACTGATCGAGCCGCGTTTACGCGCTCTTCTCTACCGATCACAAAATTCAGAGTTGATCGATAGCTTTATATTTCTTTTGAATCACTGACACCTCTGATTGGAGGACTGATCTGGAGTCGATAATTTCGTTCGAGTTTACACTCTTTATATTAAAGAGAAATCAGATTTTAGATTGATATATTTTTTTTTCTCCCGAGTTTTAGTCTTTTGAAGTACGTTTTAGAAAAGGAATGTTAAACTACAATTGTTATTTAGAATACTGTTTAGATTACTTAGAAAAGCAATGTAAGTTAGAATACAAATGATGAGATTTTTACTTAGTTGTAAATAATAGATTTCAGATCTGGCCTTCGACGAGAGGAATATTGGTAATTTTTTTGTAATGGCTGAAAGCAAAAAGTAAGAACATTAAATGGACGCGGCTCGTGAAAATTTCCTGGGATCAATAAGAAGACACTAAATAGTTTTAATAAATTAATTTCAAAGGGGAGCTCAATCAAATCACCATGTTTTACGTTTAATTTCCGCGAGGCATGTAACATAACGAACACATAACTACACATAAACACAGTAAGAAAAGAGGATTTTTCACACGTATCAAAGGAATTAAGTAAGCAAGTCTGCGTCGGGAAACATGTAAACTAGGGAAGGGAGGTGATTTTTTGTCCAAATGACGCAAAGAGGATATCCAGGTTAGTTGTACGATTATAGTTACGATTATTGTTCTTATTATTACTGATTCTTAAATAAATAAAAAACGGAGCGAACGAAAGTCTGTAAAACATTCGATTAAAATAGGCACGTAAAATACAAATAAATTAAAGTAATTATTACGAAACAGTCTCAGAGAGATATAAAATGAATCATTGTAAATACAATCTTTAAGTCGCGAGGAAAACAAAGATTATTAATTATTATGACGCGTCATTATAATGTCGATTGATAAGTAAAATAGTGGTGACCAATGACCGGAAATAACGTAGGAAGGAAATAAGTGGAACTATTTAAAGTATAATTAATTGACGAGTACTGATGCTAATGGATAGTATATTTATATTTAATGAGATATTATTAATATTTTTTCAATACAAGGATAAAAAAAATGACTTATTACAATAATACGTAAGCCGTTAGGAAAAGTTTTTTCATTCTAATCGTCGTTACTATCCGGCCCGTTCAGTCAAAGTGAAACGTGGCTTACTCTCAGGGTTGTTGCTAATTTTTAAATCTTCCCATTCTCGCTTAAGTCTTAGCTCTTGTTTTCTTATTCTTCTTCTATTTATAGTTTCCTCTGACCATCTCAATCTATTCCCCTGTAAATTTCAAGTTTTCCATCGAATTATTATATGTATAGTTTCCAGGTGACATCACGCTATTAAGGATATTAATTATACGCTCGCCGCACACTCGTTTTTGTTTTCGCGAATCGAGGTTTAAGAGACTTGTAGAAAATTTAAGTTTATATTTAAATCAAGCTTTTCCTGGCTTGTCATCCCAGGCTTGAAGAACGGAGAGACTTACGAGTTGCGAAAATTGTTTTCTTTTCCATCGTTTGTTTTTACTTTTATAGAGATAAAAAAAAAGTCATTGGATATAGAGTCGCTCGTCCGGGTTTCTCTCCGTTTTCGCGTTTACGTAGTTCTCCGCGTTGACTAATCTTTAGGGCTTATACACTGTAAAAAGGAACAAACCTAGAATAAAAGACAGATGATTAAAAGTAAGAGGATAATAAAGCGTTCATTAAATCAACTTAGTTCGTCGAGTTTCTTTTTTATCTTAATTAGTTGATACATACATAAACGCAATCGTAATATAGTAACATCGCGAAAGAGTTTATATAAACGATAACTATTTAAATGGAGTTAATATACATATATTAAATTTGGGGACTACGGTTGACCCGCCCAACGAAGACTGGTTATTTAACTAATGCTAAAATTTAAATATTTTTTACGCGTACTTTATAGCGACGTCCAATCTGTTTTTATTACTAGACACAATTTTCGCCCTACGTTAGTGTAATTTCTCGCATCTATTACTATTTAGTCCTACCGTAACACTCGTTTAACACGACGAAATGCCACTTTTGCCCGTTTCTCTTTTTCATAATCTCGCAATTGAAATAAATCGTCCACCAACTCACTGCCAGAATCTAATTAATTTAGCTAGTTCATTCCGGTACTTTTAAGACAGGCATTTTGTTTATTCCAGGGGCGATCCATTTTGTTCAAAATCCTAAATTCCAAAAGAAAATTCAGTAGAATATAAGGAGATTAACAGAGATTCTAAATCGTAATTTAATAGGGAAATCTCATTGAAGATCAATTCACCAGAGAGCCTAATAGGACCAAGCCTTTTAAGATTTACATTAAATGGGGGGGAACTTTGAATTATTTTCAAGTGGAAGGGAACGGACAAGATGGTGAAACGTTAAAAGGTATTAACCAAATTTCAACTCGCGTGTAATTAAAATTTACACAAACTCAAACATACAGAACACACAAAACGAGACAAAACTTACTCAGTTTTAACGTATTAAAAAGAAAACGATGCTCGAGAGGAGATTCCTCCCGTGAAGAATTTTTTTTTTGGGAAATTTTCTTTCGGTCGAGGAATTTCCTTTTGGTTTTCGCGTACTTGCGTGGACGAGTTGTTAGATACGGTATCTAATGCATAAGATCAGACGAAAAGTGATTGATCGGCTCCCAAGATGCTTTAGCTCGAAAGATAAGGTAATAAACGTTACATCGGTAAATATAATAATGATAATAAAGAAAAAATTATTACTGTAATAATTGTCCTGTATACTTGTAACTTTTAGATTTGTATTGGTAAGATCGTGCCCCCGTTTGAGAAGCAAATAGGATAGGAGTATAAAAAAAAGCTAGTGGATTTGTGTATTGGCGGTAATGACGCAAATCGATATGTTAAGAAAGAACCTTTTTACGCTCGCTCGGTTCCCATCTACTTATTCTATTGCCCCCCATGATATTGCATAGAGGCTGCCTGACATTTCTGATTGTTGTTACGATTTTGCACAAAAAAAAAGAGGTGAAAATAATAGAAAAAGAAAAGTCGGTTAACTGAATACAAAAGATGAGAGGTCAGGCATACTTTTGTTAATGTTGTGTCCAAGCCGAAGCGCATTATCTCTATGAAATTAAGCTGAGAAAACACGATAGCATGAAAAGGGAGAGGAATAATAATCACGTGTGAAATTTATGGAAAATTTGTCATAATGACGTTTATATACACGTTATTTACAATATGAATGAGAATTATAAACGTATTCATAAACACTTAACACAAACGCATCACCGTTACATACTACTCAACCTATCTTAACCATTCTCAGGTACGAAATCTCAGTTTTTCGAATTGAAATATCCAGGCGACAGAATAGAGTGAAACGATTTACAGATTTCAATTCGTTTAGAAATTTATACTGAAATTGAAGTTTGATCATTAAATTTCGAGTAATCCTTGGCGACTTGAACTTTGCAAGAATTCCACATACCTCTCTTTTGCTTTCTTTATCGACTAGGAGAAAATCACCGGGTATGAATATTGCTTTAAAGTTTTTTGGGTGGCGGGAATGGGAGCAAGAGATGTCTGAAATATGAAATATCCGGGGAAAGTTAGGGAAATGAAAGAGAGAATTGCAGGTGGTTAAGATGAGTAATATTTGAACAATCCTCAGTTTAAGACACAATACAAACACTTGTCGATTGATCATTACGATGAAGAATGCTGATAATTATTAGTTGAAAAAACGACGATTAAAAAAAGTATATATGCATGTATATACACGCATATACAAGATTTGTCTATTATTACGACTATGTATGTGGTAAGCCTAGCCGTAACGGAAAAGAAGAACCAATAATATGATATAAACATATTTACAATGCTACATCTCCTGTTATCACATGAATAATTCCGCAACTTTATTCCCGCTATTACCACTAATAAGATAATATTTAGGACTCTCATCGTCAACATCATCCACACAACACAATTATTATTCCAGTACATTTCTATTATTAATATTACCACTGATTACGGATGTAATTTTAACACTTTTACATAATTATATACTAATGCCACTCCGCTCCAGGAGTCGAGGTTCAATCGTCGGAGAACCACGAAACGAACCGTTGTATGGACTGCAGTTATTATAAATATACTATACGTTTTCAGGAATTCTTATACTTTTTACGTTCGTGCCTCTGGTTTCGAGAATCATAATGTTGTCGTCATATTTACCCCAAGAGTCCTTTCTTAATATAGGTCCTTTCTTAATATAGTCACTAGCGCTTGAGCAAATCATCATGCCGAATTTAGAGTTAATTGGAAAAAATTCTGTTGAAAGTTGTATTGAATTTCAAAGAATTTAGTGTCACGAAATTTAAGATGTGCTTTTCAGCCATTCTCGAAAAAAAACTACTTTTAAAAAAACCATTCAGGTTACATGGACCGCGATGCGAGTCTTTCAGTCTGGGCTCGATTCCTGCGGCTGGCATTTTTTTAATTGTAATTTGCTGTTAAATTGATTCAAGTTTTAAGTATGCGTATATCAGGGCTCGGAATGGGTTACTTTTTAGTAACTTAGTTCAGGGTGTCTACCCTACCTGGAAAACCTGGAATTGTCAGGGAATTTTTATATACCTGGAAAAACCTGGAAATGTCGGATTTTTTTTTTAAAGTCAGGGAATTTTTTCGAGAGGATGCTTAATTTTTTTTTAATTGCAATATTAAATTGAATAACAATGATTCTTTATCTGTAAAAGTAGCTTTATATTACTGTATTGAACTATTTGATTGAAAAATCGTTTTTTTTTTGTTTTTTGAAATCAATTTTTTAAACTGAAAATTGAACTATTCTGTTTTTGGTTGAAATTTCCTCTGTTTTAGTTGAAAATTCGTGCAGTTTGTTGAAAATTCGTTCGTTTCTGGTTGAAATATCAACTACTACATTTTCCGTTCCAAATTCATCTTTTCTGAATGAAGATTTAATTACTTGGCTGAGAGTTACTCTTTTTTAAAAATTAATTTTTTTGTTGTTAAAGGTTCATCATTTTAATTGAAAGTTCATCTCCTTGGTTGAAAAATGAGCTATTTTGTTAAAACTTCGTTTTTTATTTGGCTGAAAATTAATTTTTTTACTGAAAATCGAACTATTCTTCTTGCAACTTTAACTATGTTGTTGAAAATTTGTTTTTGTTTCTGTTGAACATTTTTTTTTACTGAAAATGTAACTATTCAATATTTGGTTAAAAAATTATCCTTTTTAGTTGAAAATATTGACTTTTTTGGTAGAAATTAATCTTCTGGATTGAAGATTAATCTTTTTGTTTTGAATTTAATGATTCTAGTTAAAGACTCATCATTTTAGTTGAAAATGCATGTTTTTAGTTTCAAATTCAACTATTCCAGTTGAAAATTCATCACTTTGTTTGAAAATTTTTTTTTTTTCTACCGTGAAATGCAACTATTCCAATTGGAAATTATATCCTTTCAGTTGAAAATTCATCTCTTTGGTTAAACGTTAGTTTTTAACTGAAAATTTGAATATTCAATTCTTGGTTGAATATTTATCTTTTCAATTCAAATTCATGTATTTTATTGAAAATTCGTGTTCTTTAGTAAAAATTAATCTTCTTGGTTGAAAATTCATCTTTTTGGTCGAAAAATTAACTATTCCAGTTAAATTATGATGTAGAAAATTCATCTTCTTGGTTGGAAGTTAAATTAAATTTGTTTAAAAATAAATCTTGTTTTTTTTTTGTGGAAAATAAATTTGTTTGACTGAAAATGTAACTGTTCCTTTTTTGGTTGAAAACTTATATTTTTTAGTTCAAAATTCAGCTATTTGTTTGAAAATTGATCTTTTTGGTTGAAAATTCAACTATTTGGTTTAAAAATATTCTATCGGTTTAAATTGAATTTCATATAGTATCCACATTAATTTTACCAAAATATGCACTGAGTTTTAAGTGTAAGTAGATAAAATAAAAATTTGTTTGAATTATTAGTCAAATTCATGGACTTTAAGTGACAAATTCAAAAAATGATTAATTATGTTTTTAGTATTATTCAATTATTTAATTAATTGATCCTGCTAAAATATTTAAGAATATCTTGTCATATTAATTGAATTTCTAGAAACTGAAAAAGAAACATTATTTATAATAAACCCACGATTTTTTTAAAATATAAGAAATATTTGAATGGCTCCATGCTATGAAAAATTATACCTGGAAAAAACTTGAGATTCCTGTTAGTTACTTTTTTGATCCGCGGTTACTAAAAAGTTTTTTATTTTATGAAAAGGTTACTTTTGGTTACATTTTTTGCCCGAAATAACAAAATGAATTAATTCATTAATCGTATTATTTAAAAACTTGTGAAAATGTAAAAATTCAAATTTTTCAGTAAATTTGGTACTTTAGAGCCGGGGAAATTAGGGAATAACAATAAAATAATAATTAGTTCGTATGTAAAATGTATAAAAAGGGCTATCAATTGAATTATTATGAATCCTGATAAAAATTGCAATTTAGCTAAAATTGCTAGTTTTTAATTTTTAATCTTTTTTGTTCAAATATCGAACTATGTATTATACTTTTTGATGAGAATTTATCTTCTTTGGTTGAAATTCGGTTAAAAGTTGGAACGATTTTTTTAACTTTATTTTGTTGTTGTTGAAAATTAATAATTTTAGTTGAAAATTCGTCTTTTTTGGTAGAAAATTAATCTTCTTGATTGAAAGTCACCCTTTTATTTAAAAATACATAATTTTATTCGAAAATTCATCCTTTTGGTTAGCAATGTACTTATTTTGTTGAAAATTCGTCTTTTTCGGTTGAAGATTTCCCTGTTTTTGTAGAAAATTCAACTATTTGGTTAACAGATAACTTCTTTGTCAAAAATCCATATTTACTGGTTGAAGATTTAACTGATTTGTAAAAATGGTCTTTTTGTCTTAAAAACTCAACAATTTGGTTGAAAAATAACCTATTTTGTTGAAAAATCGCCTTTTTTTTTATTGAATTCTACTTTTTTTATAATAAATTAAAATCTGTTTTGGTTATTATATCAACTATTACATTTTTCGTTAACAATTCATCTTTTTTAGTCAAAAAAATTCAAACATTTTGTTAAAAGTTGAATTACTTTCTTAAACATACATTTTTTTGTTGAAGATTCATAATTTTGTTGGAAACTTCGTCTTTTTTGGTAAAAAATCTTTCTTTTTGGTTAATTTTTTGCCACATTATTGTTACTTTTCGGTTACTTTTTTGAGAGAATTATGGTTACTATTTTACTATTTTTTTAAGCTTGAGCAGTCCCGAGCCCTGATATATTTATATCTAATTAAATAAGTGAAAAAGTTTTTGGTATATTAACTTATACAAGTATATGAAGGGACATTGTTATAAGAAATTAATAAATTTTATCACCTTTTATTATTAATAATCTTACACCAGTGGGAGAGGGACCCACATATCAGAAGCACGGCCACACTTAACGTGAAATCAAGCCAATATATTTATTGTTTTCAACCTTTACCACTTTTATTATAAAAAAGATTTTTTAATATACAATTCTTATTTTTCTTCATTCTTTCGAACAGTTATAAAGAATGTTTTTCATAAGCGAAAATAATTAAAAATTAATGTACAAACTTTATTTAAATGAATTCAATAGTCCATTGCAATACAAATAAAAAAAAAAAAAAAAAATAGCCAAAAAATGCCGGCATCAGGAATCGAGCCTGGACTTTTCGGTTACAAACTTTCGCATCGCGGTCAAATTTCTAAAACTGTTTTTACCTCCAGCAATCTCTTGATTATCTATTCTTTTTAAATCAATAGTTTTATGATTTTTCTGGGTAGATGAAGTTTATAAATTTATTATTTCACTGATTTACGTTTTAACATTTATGAAAGCAAACACAATTTTCAAGAAAGGCTTTTGAAATCTAATAAAAAAACCCTGGATACTAAAGGCTAACAGTGGTAAAACTAATTTATTAAACAAATATAAATTTAAAAAATTATCTTTTCATGGAAAAATTGATTCGAGAATAGTTTCGAATCAGATTTAAAGGAAAAAAATTCTCTACGCCTTTTGTCGCAGTTCGCAGCTCCATCGCTCAATGATTGTATTATTAACATAAAACAGTAAGTAATAAAATCGCCTTAAGTCGTGATTGGCAAAGTAGTTTTGTTAAAAAATTAGACTAAAGATAATAATATTTTAGTAAATTTTTCACTTTTATATTTAATTATTTGAGGAACATTTCAAAAAAATTGAGCACAATTTGATCTTAAAATTAGTAAACCGAAATCAAAATTGAAAAGTGCTCTGTTCTTTCAAGTTTTTTTGTTGCCACACGACTGGTCTTTAATAGGTCTATTTAAAACATAAGTTATAATAGAATTCGAGTACGAGAAAGTTGTGAGAAAAAAGTAGAATTTTCAGTAATATCATTAAGCATTTTGAATATCAAGTGAAACTAGTAACTAGTGGTGGATTTATGACCAAGGTAAATAGTTGACTTTTTTATGCTCATTCGAAATTTTTCGACTGAGTTTTCTCACATTCATTTTTTGTCTCGTAATTACAGGTTACTACTTCGCACTGATTACTGTTAATACTGCAATTACTAAAATATGACCTTTTCTGTACCCTAGTGATAAATACGTTATATTTAATAATTACGATAAAAATATACTATTAAACTAGGCGAGAGAAAGTGAGGGAAAGATGTGAAATGTTCACAGTCTTATCAATAAGAGTTACTGATATTTAAAAGTTTTTGGTGTCGCGAATTTAGAATCAGATTGTTGTCGACTACGCTTCTTTAGATTCTACGTGCTCTGTGTTAATTAAAAATTAAATGCGTAAATTACTCTTAAATTGTATATTCAAAACATTCTGATTCTAAGTGGTCGTCGCTCATTTTTTTAAATTAAATTCTGAATGTGGAAAAGCATTTAGATTTAGAAGCTTAATTTACACTTTAAATATTTGAAAGAATTTTCAGATTATTAGTTTACAAGAATGAAGTTTTTCTTGCATGAGGAAGTGCCAAGTAGTGTCTTTTTTGTTTGGATTCATAATTTTTGTAAATAAAGGTCATTTCATGGTCATTTTCGAGAAAAATGAATTTCGAGTTTTCCCTGCCAGTCTTGTATACTAGAAAAGTACTGTCTATGGTTACGAAATCACTATTTGACTTTTCTCTATTCGACTTTTCACTATTCGACTTTTTACAATTTTACTTTTCACTATTCGACTTTTTGCAATTTTACTTTTCACAATATTACTTTCAGAATTTTACTTTTCACTATTCGACTTTTAACATTTTTTACTTTTCACAATTTGACTTCACAATTTGACGTTTCACTATTCGGCTTTTCACATTTTTACTTTTCAGAATATTACTTTTCACAGTTTGACTTTTCACTATTCGACTTTTTACAATATTACTTTTCACTATTTGACTTTTCACAATTTGACATTTCACTATTCGACTCTTCACATTTTTTACTTTTTACAATTTGACTGTTCACTATTCAACTTTTTACAATTTTACTTCTCACAATATTACTTTTCACAATTCGACTTTTCACTGTTTGACTTCACAATTTGACTTTTCACTATTCGACTTCTCACATTTTTACTTTTCGCAATATTACTTTTATAATTTCACTTTGCATTATTCGACTTTTCACAATTTTACTTTTCACTTCAACTTTTTACATTTTTACTTTTCGCAATATTACTGTTATAATTTGACTTTTCACTATTCGACTTTTTACAATAATTTTACTGTTCACAATATTACTTTTCAGAATTGGACTTTTCACAATTTGCCTTTTCACAATTTGACTTTTCACAGTTTGACTCTTCACTATTCGACTTTTTACAATATTACTTTTCACTATTTGACTTTTCACTATTCGATTTTTTACAATTTGACTTCACTATTCGACTTTTTACAATTTTACTTTTCACAATATTACTTTTCAGCATTTGACTTTTCAGAATTTGACTTTTCACAATTTCACAAATCGACTTTTTACAATTTTACTTTTCACAATTCGACTTTTCACTATTTGACGTTTAACCATTTGACTTTTCACAATTTAACGTTTCGCAATTTGACTATTTTCACTATTCGACTTTTCACTATTCGACTTCTCACATTTTTTACTTTTCGCAATATTATTTTTATAATTTGACTGTTCACTATTCGACTTTTTACAATTTTACGTTTCACAATATTACTTTTCACAATATTACATTTCACAATTTGACTTTTCACTATTCGACTTTTTACAATTTTACTTTTCACAATTTG
>CAKNYM010049430.1:79192-101719 GCA_932195095.1 Andricus curvator
TGACTTTTCACTATTCGACTTTTTACAATTTTACTTTTCACAATTTGTCTTTTCACTATTCAGCTTTTTACAATTTTACTTTTCACAATATTACTTTTCAGAATTTGACTTCACAATTTTACTTTTCACAATTTGAGTTTTCACTATTTGAGTTTTCACTATTTGACTTTCACTATTCGAATTTTTACAATATGTTCACAGTTTGATTTTTCACTATTTGACTTTCAACTTTATTTAGAAAAATTGAGATATCAAACCAAAAAATACTACCTGGCTCTCCCCTGGTTAGCTTGCGACTGTGACGAATTGCGCAGAGATAAATGGCTAGATATTTGCTCATCGCATAATAGAGGGTATATTTTTTTTTGAAATCGAATGTAATCTCGGTTTACAGGAAAAGCGTCGTTGTAACTATAAGAGGAGCCTTAACGTTTAAATAAAACTCGATCCTTTTTCGTCAAGTAAGTCAGTGTCTAAGTCAGTCGGGACCCGAAAGATACGTTTGAAATAAGTACTAGTTAGTCGATATTAATCTGTACAGATAATGCACAATAGAATTATTCTAAGACAGCAGGGTTAGGTAGAGGTTAATTAGCGAACAGGAACGAGGGTGAACCGGGACAAAGCCTTAATCGATAATTTATTCTTGGGATAAGATCTTACGGTTTAGTCGCGAAAGTTGAGGCTGGAATGATATTGATATTGCAAACCTATTAGATTACACTTACGGTTGTTAATTAAGAGTCACAGAAAATTATTGTTAATTATATCCATTGATATTTGACCAGTTATAAAGATTGTATCGCGTCAGCACATGCGCGCGCGAGTGCTTAGATAATAACGATAATTTTACAAAAAAAAGCGGCGTTCAAGAATAAATCGACATAGCTAACTTATATCATACTCGTTGCATTTACAGCGAAAATATCTGGGTAAATATGACTATGACATACGTATTCGTTTACACATACATACACGCGGATAATAAAGTAAAAGATTAGATTTATGATCTGAATGTTCTGTGAGGTAACGTGAAGTTTTAGATTTACGAGAGGTATGTGACTTATACACATTAAGGGAGCGGATTAGAGCCACTGTGAAGTTAGCTGAGGTGTGCAGCTCGGCTCTCACGTGCGGAGAACCGTTGGAACGACAGAGAGGGGGTCGCGTGGCAACGTGCGTACCCGGCGTGCGCGCGCACGCTTGCCGCTGGTCTAACAGGGGTTCTCCGCTTGTGAGAGCCGAGCTGCGCTTTTCAGCTAACTTCGCACTGGCTCTAATCCCCACCTTGCATATACTTCAAAAATACCACAAAAATGGAGTCGAATCGACATGTTTGGAAGAGATTCGTAAAAGGATTTTTGAATAAATTTTAGGAGTTTTTCAAAAGTGTCGGTTTCGAGTCCTGACATAAGACGATTACACTTCTCTTTCATTTATATTCAAATCCATCTCAGTTTCGAACGACAGGGCAAAAATAACACATTGTTAACACGATACTATGTCGATTAGAAATCTGCATGCGCATTAGACAATTGTGTATTTTTAACGATAATTGTTTAACGTTTAACGTGCATTCATAAAATATAGTAGTGGAAAATATCGAAACAGTTCAAATTAAAACAGAAATTAACGGGGCCCTTCGATTAACAGTGGAGAATATAAATTAAAATTTAAAGTTCTGTTTTTTACAGTTATTTACAATGTTAAACAATTTTTTTTAAATTATTTGTAAAATGAGAGATACTAAAGCTAACTTGTGAAAAAAATAGTTCGGGTTAAAATTGTTTAACTGCATTTCTGAATTAAAATCTAAACAAAATCCTATCTAAAAAAGTGATGATTTTTAAAAATTGGGAAATAATTCTGCTCTTAACAGTTTGCTACCACGCTATAATTTGGAGTCTTTTTCACTCTTTTAAAGAAATGAGAAAAATAAAATTATTGACAGAAACATTACCGTTACCAAAAAAAATGGGTCGAAAAAGAATCTGGAAGATTTGACAATTGTTTTAATTTTGCAGGATTTTAAGAAAATTATGAAAACTGAATTATTTAAAAAGATATTTAGAAGTTTTGAAAAAATTCGAAAATAACTTGATTCTTGAGAAGATTTCAAAACATTTTAAACGAAATGTATATTTTTGAAGATTTCGACAAAAAAGTTTGTTAGGAATTTTAAAACGTTTTAAGGAAAAAAAAAATGTTCTTAAGATTTCTGGAAAAATCTAAACTGATTTTTTATTATAAAAAATTAATTTCAAGAGGCAGCTGAAAAAGATTTCAAAAAATTTTAAATGATTTCCTAAAATTTCTAAAAAAAATGTTTTAAAACAAAATGAAGATTTTGGAAGACTTAGAAGCTTTTTAAGAAGTTTGAAAGGCTAAAGGCGAATATAAAACTTTTCTCAAGATTCCTGGGAAAGCTTTCACAAACTTTCTATTTTGAAGAATTAATTTTTAAAAGAAATTGAAAAAGATATCAAAAGATTTCGAAAAATGTTGAAAAAAATCTGGAAGATTTAAGGGAAATTTTGTTAATTTGGTAAGATTTTTCAAAGTTTTAGAAATAATTCAAGTCAGTTTAAAATTTTTTAAGGAATTTAAGAAATTTTGAAGAGATTAAAAATGTTTTAAAACTTTAAAAGATATCCGAAAATTTATCAAATATTTTTTAATTTCTTCCAAATTTCTAAATGTCCCAAACATCTTTCAAACTGACTCGAATTTTCCAAAATTTGGTAAAATACTGTGAAATAAAAAAATTATATTTTTTCGACATTATGAAATATTTCAAAATCTTGTTGAATTTTCTCAAAAATCTTCAGAAAATTATTTTTATATAACATTAAAAACAAATAAAATTAAAAAAGAAATAGTTTTCCGCAATATTTATTTTGCATTAAAAATTATTTTTTCCTCAAATTATAATTTGGTTGACATTTTTTTCTTTCTTGATTAAAAAATCTTTTTTGGTTGAAAATTCAACTATTTTGTTGAAAAATTGTATTTTTGGTTTGAAAATTAATCTGTTTTGGTTGAGAATTCCAGTATTTCCTTGAAAATAGCTGCCTTAATTTTCTCTAAAGCACGCTTAGAGACAAATAATTGTTGTCAACTTTTCTTCAAACTTGTTATCGAAGGACCTGTATTAAAAAAAACTCACATACGAAGAAGCCGAGGGAAAGGGGTAAAAAGAAATTTGAGAAAGTTGCAATCAAAAGAAAAATAGAAGTAAATATTTTCTGAGCTTAAAAGAAAAATTTTGATTGAAAGAGTGTCTCTCGGTGTCGTGTGCCAGCGTCTAAAATGAGCAAAAGAAAAATCGTACCTTATATCGTGGCCCGGCCGTAGAACTTGTGCTTTTTCTCTCATGCCACATCGCATTTGGAAATATTGACGTCGCACTTAGGTTTAGAAATAAAAAAAGGAGACTGTAAAATGCAAGTGTCAAAGTACTGCTATAATTATCACTACGACTACTACTATTACTATCTATTACAATTAAACGAGAATTTTATTGTTGCTATAATTAATACCGCTAATAACACCGTTACTACTTTCATGATAGTACTACAGCTCCTCGAGGCTACGAAGTAATGGGCTTACGAAGCTACTTTAAGTTTTTATAAGGAGAACGTAGTATTAATTAAATTATTCGAACCTAATTAATAGGGAGCGGGTTAGAGCCACTGTGAAGTTATCAGAGGAGCGCAGCTCGGCTCTTACAGGCTGAGAACCGTTGGAACTGCGGCGGGGAGGGGGTCGCGAATCAACGTGCGTGCCCGGCGTGCGCGCGCACGCTTGCTGCTGGTTTAACAGGGGTTCTCAGCATGTGAGAGCCGAGCTGTGCTCCTCAGCTAACTTCGCAGTGACTCTAATCCGCTTCTTGTTAATTGATAACAAGATTTAACAGTCAGGAAAGACGAAGGCAATTTTAGAATGAGCTTAGCTGTTGTAAAAAGAAATTAATCGAGGATACTTGGACTTGTTCGTTTATATATTGTAAAAAAAGAAAACCTAGAGGGCCAGAGATGAGTTTAGAGTAAAGATTATTCGGTCTAGTTTATGCATAATAAGAAAGTTACCTCCGCCTAACGGTAGAATTGTAAGAGGTCAAACTGTGATTCGTTGTGATTGGTCGACACTGAGCAAAAATAAATTTTTTCAGATTTGGATAGTCAGACAGTGTCGCGAGTCATTTTTATATTAAACGGACATAGTTTAGCAGTGTTGAGGAAGTTACTCAAAAAAGGTTCTTGTTGCAGATAAATTTTTTTATTGAAACATAAAGAAACTTTTCATTTGAAAGCAAATTTTTCACAAGTTTTGAAATTTAAACGTTATAAAATCTAGAGTGTATAAATAATTTTTATTTAAGAAAATGATTTTAACGAGGAAAGATTGATGAAAGGACTTAAATTGGTTTTAATTGATTAAGGAACATTGAGTTATAAAATAAATTTAATACTTCAAATTCTGACTTACATTTTTGTTAAACTTTCGAAAATTAAATTTACTTTTAAGGAGTTACTTCCCAACACTGTAATTTAGCTTAAGGGATTTTCCGAGGGTGTCTACTTCTGGTAAATCGGGAAATAAAAAAATATATATATAGATACTCAGGGAAACTTAAGTTTTTTAAACTCAAACTCTTGCAAAGTCGATTTTATTTATCGTTAAACGGGGTGTCTGCTCACCTGGAAGAACCTGGAAATGTCAAGAAATTTTTTCAAAAGTCGGAATTTTTTCGAGAGCGTACTTACGTTTTTTTAGAATTGTACTACAAAATTAAATAACAATGTTTTATCATTTTAAAAATAGCTTTTTATACTGGATTGAACTATTTAGTTGAAAATTCGTTTTTTTTTAAATTAATTTGTTTAACTGAAAATTTAACTATTCTATATATTCTATAATATTCTATATTCTGTAACTATATATTATAAAATTTAACTATATATTTAACTATGGTTGAAAATTCAATAGTTTGGTTGACATATTTTTGTTGACTGAAAAATCTTTCTCCTGTTAAAAATTCAACTCTTGTTGAAAATTTGTCTTTTTTGATTGAATTCAACTGTTTTTGCATTAAAATTAAAACCTTTTTGTTTAAAATATCAACCATTACATTTTCAGTTTAGACTTATTATTTTGCTTAAATTTCGTCTTTTTTTTGTGTTGAAAATTCGTCTTTTGGCAGGTAATTAGTGTTCTTGGTTGAAAACGCATTTTGGATGATTGAAAATTCAACCATTATAGTTAAATTTTCATGATTTTACTTAAAAATTAATTTTTTTTTGGATTCAAGATTCAATTACTTCAGTTGAAGATTCATCAGTCTAGTTTGAGAAATCATCACTTTGGTTGAAAATTGGACTTTTTTTGTTGGGAAACTTTTTGTTGTTGTTGAAAATTTATATTTTTTAGATGAAAATTCAACTACTTGTCTGAAAATTTATATATTTTGTTGAAAATTTGTATTTTTTAGTAGAAAATTGATCTTTTTCGTTGAAAATTCAACTATTTGGTTAAAAATTCATGTATCTTCTTGAAAGAGCAATATTTTAAATTGAAATCTTAGGAATTTGAAGCATTTTAAATTGAATTTAATTAATTTATTCACGTGCACTGAATTTTTAAGTACTTGAAGATGAAATGAAAATTTGCTTTAATTATTATTCAAACTCATGAACTTTGGGAACTAATTCAAGAAATGTTTAATTACGTTTTTAGTATTATTTATTTAATTTCATGGTGATAATGTATTTAAAAATATCTTGTAATATATTTTTTCAAAGCTTTCTAAATTAAAGATATTAATTAAATTCCCAGAAACTCTTGTCATTAAGAAATTTTTATCTTTTATTAAAGTTACTTTAAAAAATGAGAAAAGTCAGGATTTTTTTTCAGGATTTGAGGAGACATCCTGGTTAGGACTAATTCAAACTAGATCTTTGAAATTAACTTGAAATATTTCGAATTTTTGTGGGATTTTTTTTTTTTTTGGTTTCAGTAGACACCCGGATTTTGTTCTCGTCAATTAATTTTGGAAAACGTTACTTCGTGTTTCGATATAAGGACAGGTTTATTGGATAATCGTCAGGGTATTTTTGCATTTGGATTAAGATCTTGGATGAAAATTCGAAGGGGTTGAGAGCGAGAGTGAAAGAAAGTGCGAATGTGATCGAGGTTGTTATAAATAAATCGACTAATTATTGATTAAGAGATAAGTTTTGTACAAATGTATTATATAAATTACTGATTATCTCAGAAGTACCTCACAAAGAAAGGAAATTATTCACTCGACTCGTTTTTTAATTATGGTACATACGGAAGTATATCTCGTTCCTTAGTCGACGGGCAAAATATAGGGAGAGAGTGCTAAACAAAGTATAGGATTAAAAACAAATATCGCATTGACTGTCATTAAAGTACGGATTATCGACTAATTAATTAAAATATAACTTGAATTAAGGGCACTTTGTAGAAAAGTATTAATATAGTGAAAGGAGATATTTTTTAAATGAATAACAAATGCCAACTATTGTGTTCTTGTAAGAATCATAATTATTCCGTAATGTTAAACTTAAAAGAAAAAACAGTGAAGAGGCGTATCTAAGTCGTTGATTAGTCGTTGTTAATTAATTTTTCCGTGAGTGAATGAGAATCGGGAGAGAGAGCTGTGAGTGTAGAGCAAGAAAGTATTGGAATCATTTTCGCAAAAATAAGGAAGTAATTGTAATGGTAAACTATATCGGACACTAATATCGACAGACACACGGACACAACTTACATATTAAACACGATAACATTATCAAACATACGATAACTGAATTAAGGAGAAAAAAGTAGAATTAACTGATTGCCAAGTCTTTTTAAGGTTGACAAAAAAGCGAGATAAAATAAACAAGAGTATCGACTGCATTACGTATAGTAATAGAAATACATACATGATAAAAAAATCATAGCTAAATCTTTAGTCTTTATTACATGTGATGAAAGTGTTTGCGCAATATTTCCAAATCGATACCCTGCCTCTGAAACCCTCTAACATCCGGTCCAAAAATAAAAACTTGCAGAAAAGAAAATTTGTTCACCTTTTTGGGAAAGTGACGAAACAATTTGTAGAAAATCGAGGGAGAGCTGACAGAGAGAAGGAGAGAGAAAAACTCGAAAGTAGATGTTAATTATCGATCGTTATCTAATTTTTAGCGATATTGCGTTTTTACTAAAATCGAGGAGAGACGAAAAGAAGCAGTGAAAGCGCGAATGGCAGACCTTCAGGGAATTCCGATTTAAAAAGGGTCAAGAAAGTCAGGTTTTAGATTTGAAAAAGAATTGAGTAATTGTTAGGGCGTGGATTAGAGCCACTGACGAGTGCAGCTCGGCTCTCACAGGCTGAGAACCGTCGGCTCGGCAGAGTGGGGGCCGCCAATCAACGTGCGTGCCCGGCGTGCGCGCGCACGCTTGCCGCTGGTCTAACAGGGGTTCTCCGCACGTGAGAGCCGAGCTGCGCTACTCAGCTAACTTCACAGTGGCTCTAATCCGCTCCTTGGTAATTGGCGACTAGTACAGAGCGAAGGGAAGGACGATTAAACTTGGAATTTTTGGTAGGAAGTTCTAAAAAGAAAGTAAGAAAATGTCGGGAAAAGGAAAATGTTTAATCTCCTCTCTTGCGGTATAAAGATATAATTAGAGATCGAACAGTAATTGGTAAAAAGGACGAGGTTCGCGGATTTCACTTTTTATTTTTCGGTACAAAAATTTCCAGTGCTCCAGTATCCCCCCAGTTCCAAAACACATTGAAAAACATTTTACTACTATAGCACTACTACTATTATATATAGTAATAGTATATATTATAACTACTATTAAACAAACATATATATAAATATTAATATACTTAACGGTGTTTCTAGTGGATTAATTGAATTATTGATACTTAAGGTATAATATTAATAACGATATATTATTATATAAACATACAGCTATATAATGAAGATAAGTTGATATGCTGATAACTATTACGATTATTATATATTATATATATATATATACCTTATGACATAGAGAAAAGTGGATCATTCATAAAGTATATCTGGTATAGATTATGAGAATGATTAAATAGAAAATTATATAGATAAAAAAAACATCTTTTCAATTTCAACCAGATTCCTCCCTTCACTTTAGGGGTTGGTCATAAATTACGTAAGAATAGTTCTTAAGTCTCCCACTAGAGTTTTATATAATTTTTGCCGGGTATATAAAAAACTAAAATTTAATACTGAGCAATGCTAATCTTAAGCATTTCTGTAAAGACTGGAAATTTTGAATTGCACGATTTATAATTGTATAATCCAAAATTAATTCCATAGTTCTCCTATTTGAAATTGGAATTAAGCACAACTACTAAGGGGTCGTTCAAAAATTATGTCACACTGCTATGTGAGGGGTTAAAAGTTGAATAGTTTTGTTAAAAATTCGTCTTTCTGGGTTGAAAATTCAACTATTTCGGTGAAAAATTTATTTTTATGGTTTAAGATTCATCATTTTAGTTGAAAATTCAATTGTTTGGTAGTAAATTAACTTTTTTGTTAAAAATTCATGTTTTCAAGTTGAAAATTTAATTGTATTATAGAAAATTTGTATTTTTGGTTTGAAAATTGATTTCTCTTCGTAAAAATTTCATCTTTTTTGGTAAAAAATGCAAATGTTTGGTTGAAAATTCTTGTATTTTGTTAAAACTTCATTTTTTTGGTAGAATGTTAATCTTCTTCGTTGAAAATTCATTTTTTTGGTTAAAAATTCCACTATTTTGGCAGAAAATTCAATTATTTTGTTGAAAATTCAACTATTTATTAAAAAATTTAACTATTTGGTAGAAAATGAATCTTTTTGTTTAAAATTCATATTTTCAAGTTGAAAGTTCAATCTTGCTGGTTGAAAATTCATATTTTTGGATACAAATTCATCTTTTTCTGTAGAAAATTAATCTTGTTCGTGGAAAATTTAAATATTTGTTTAAAAATTCATTGTTTTTGGTTGACAATTGATGTTTTTTGGTTCAAAACTTTTCTTTTTTAGTGGAAAATTCAAACTTTTTAGTTGAAAAGTCATTTATTCTATCAAAAAATCTTATTTTTTTGGTGGAAAATTAATCTTTTTGTTTGAAAATTCATCTTTTTGGTTGAAAATTCAAGTATTCCAATAAAACTTTCTTGTTAAAAATTAATCTTTTTTCGTTTAAAATTCATCTATTCCAGTTGAAGATTTATCATTTTAGTTGAAAATTGATCAGTTTGATTGAAATTTTTGTTTGTTTGTGAATTAATTTTTTAACTGAAAATTTAACTATTCCATTTTTTGTTGAAAACTTGATATTTTTTAGTTCAAAATTCAACTATTAGGTTGAAAATTCATTTATTTTGTTCACAATTCTTCTTTTTGGCTTGCAAATTTAATTATTATGTTGAAGATTCGTTTATTTTCTTTAGAAGTAATTTTTGTTTGTCAAAAATTCAATTTGGATTTATACTTCGGAATTTAAAGCGTTTCATATTGAAGTAAAATAAAAATTGACTTAAAAGGAGGGGTGGAAAAATGGTTTAAAATAGCGTGACGTAGTTTTATAACGGCTCCTAAGAAATTGTAAATAAAAGAGATAATTTAGATATTTCCAAACTTAAGTGTTGAAAAAATGAAATAAAATATATAGAATTTATTAAATAACCTTACTAAATTTGTAAATAAACCTTTACGCAATTTATGAATGGGCCCCCTGATCGTTTCACCATTTATAGGTGGTTGAGAGACTTAAAACACTGCACGCTCGGATTATGATAAAAAAAATCATAATAAAAAAAAAGAATGTCAGAAATGTGCAACAGTTTATTTTAAGAAAGATCCAAATTTTATTTTTTTATTACTCTTGATTTTATCGAGAAAAAATATCTTCATTAAAAAGGGGACAAATGTTGGGGAATTGGTAACCAAAGCTTTAAAGAAAAAACTTTATAATTTGAAAGTGCATGCTCTTTATATAAATTTCTAAAGCGACAGATTCAAAACCTGTCCAAAAATTGACATTATTCGAAAATTAATTAATTGTGGAAGATGCATAGAGGTGGTCCACTGCTTAGAGTTGTGGAAATGATCATTTTTCACATTTCGAAAAACATAGCTTGTGCAGTGTTTTATGCGCGACCTAACGAATATCGTATCTTTTCCAATTCGAGAAGTATTCTTTCATTTTGAGCGCAGCGATGGGCAAAATAGTAATTAAACTTCTGTAATTAGTTATTACAATAATTAGAATTTAGAAATAAGGCTACAAATTAGCTAGATTTTAATTAGAAAATAGTTATAATTTAATTAATAACTAGTATTAACTTAATGTATGGTTAAAGACTAATTTTAATTAGTGGTACAACTTACGTTAGTTATAAATTTAACAATATTTAATTAACAATATCTATAACAATAGGAGAGGACTAACTAATTAACTATAATGCCCATTGCTACGAATAAGAATATTTCTGAATATTAAAATTCTAATATATATTCATTACTAGAGAGTGGATTAGCGGAACTGTGAAGTTAGCTCGCGAGCGCAGCTCGGCTCTCACAGGCTGAGAACCGTCGGCTCGGCAGAGTGGGGGTCGCCAATCAACGTGCGTGCCCGGCGTGCGCGCGCACGCTTCCCGTTGGTTTAACAGGGGTTCTCCACTTGTAAGATCCGAGCTGCCCTTGTCAGCTAACGTCACAGTTGCGCTAATCCGCTATCTATTTATTACTAATTTCAATTTATACCCACATTAGATATAATAGTACAATTGAATTTGAAGTAGGATTATATACGATATTCGAGTTTTTAAAGGCAAAGTGGATATTTTTGTACTCTTAATTTAAAATTGTAATGATTGCATTTCCCTTTTGCCTTTAAATATTTATTACAATAAGTTTAGTGCGTAAGAGTTAATATAGTATCGCATTAAGTCTGCGCCCTGAGACAGATCCAACTTTTTTTCCAAAATTTTGAAATCATTCCTTTTTTCCCTGCAGAACTTATTCCAAAATTTAAACCTGCTGAAACCGAAATTCCAACTCCAACATTCCTTCCAAATGGAGACGCGGCTCCTGGTCCTCAACGATTTTCCTTGACTCAACACACGAATTACCATCCTTATCGACGCTAGGTGTTGAAAAAAGAGAAAAACAAACTTGCCAGTGTGAAAGAGATTTCTGATTGCAGTGCTAAAAATGAAGAAGGTGAACGAGAGATGCTAGTTTTAAATCTTAATCCACTAACGATTTGATATTTGATGTCTCTATTTTATAGTTTTGATCGTGTATTTTAGCACAATCAAATTTGGCGAAAAAAGGACATTTGCTGCAACAAATTGGTGGCATCAATTTTTTTTATCATTGTTCGTAAGGACGTCTTAATGAAATCTTGAAACCCTCTGGTCTGCTAGTGTTGTGAAATTTTTTTTATTAACAAAAAACGAAAAAATTACACATTTTTTCAAGACGTTTGTGTGCGAAATGATGTTCTTAATTTTTTTTTACAATCCTGACAAATTATATTTAAAATTAGTAGTATGAGAAAGGTTTTTTGAACGAAAAATTGTTTGTATAATCAAAATTTTCAAACAGAACAGTGAATCATCAAAGAAATATTTGTTTTGTAAGGTATCAATTGCGATTAAAAAAACAATTTTCCGTTTCAAAACCCTTGTTCATACATATAATTTTAAATTAAATGGTCGAACATTATGAAAAAAATAAAATTTATAGAAAATAAATTTGTTTGCGAAATACATGATAAAGTTAAAGAAAAGTGAGTTTTTCCATGAAAAAAGGCATTCAGAAATGATCGATTGCACATTTTTTAAGATTATTGAAGGAAATTATATTGACAAACATTTTAATAAATGAAAACAAAAAATAGATAAATAAAAAAAAGCGCAAGAGTTTAAAAGTTATGAATTTGTTAATTAACTAAACCGTTTTTTCTATTACGTCTTAGCCATAATGAATTTTCATTGTTGTACATACAATTTTGATCTAATTTTACATACTAGATCTTTAACCTAAATGGTTCAAAGTATTATACAGAATTTTTTTAGTACTTAGAATCCAAAATTGCTGGATAAACAGATTTTTAAAATTTTCTTTTTTAACAACAAATTGTTATAAACAATAATTTTTTCCATACATACGCTTGTCAGAAAAATGTGAAAAAGATAAAGTGCAACCAAGAAAATTGATAAGTCACAACTCCGCCAATTTTGGATTTTAAGTGCCAAAATAAATGTTTTCTATTACTTTGGACCATTGATTTTAAGTAAGTAATAAGTAAAATTAGATCAAAATTGTCTTTACAACAGTGAAAATTCATTACAGCTAAGACATAACAGAGAAAACGGTATCGATAATTAACAAATTCATAACTTTTAAACTATTAGTTACAGATAGTTCGATAATGGCTAATTTTGAAGATTATTTTATCCTTTACAAATAATTACTTACACATTTTCATTTTATTCGAGTACATCCTTACGAATAAAGATTTTTTAAATATTACTGACACCAATTTGTTCTCGCAGAAATGTTAATTTGACTGCACTATTTGGAAAATTTCGGTAAGTCTATGATAAACCCTCCTATTTGAAATTAATAGTGAGGAAGCGAATTAGAACCACTGTGAAGTTAGCTGACGAGCGCAGCTCGGCTCTCACAGGCTGAGAACCGTCGGCTCGGCAGAGTGGGGGTCGCCAGTCAACGTGCGTGCCCGGCGTGCGCGCGCACGCTTGCCGCTAGTCTAACCGGGGTTCTCCGCTTGTGAGAGCCGAGCTGAGCTCCTCAGCTAACTTCACAGTGAATCTAGTCAGCTCCCTGTTGATAGTCTAAACTCAAAAACGAGATAGACTGCTGACTGTAAGTAGGAGAGTTTATCATCTAAATACCGATTTGTTAATTTGTAGAGACGTCTTCGAATTAGGTACCTAACTACTTACTATAGCTCTTAGCTCGAGATTAAGTTACAAACTTACAAACTAAGTTACAGATTATTAGATTAGTCGTTAAATTTATTCAGGAGGTACAATTAATTAAAATAAGGTTAGATAAGTCATTTAAGAGTTAGTTGTACGATTTTATATTGTGCTAACATTAAATTTTATTACTTGATTTTTTACGAGTTGCTTTTCGATAATAGATTATAGTTAGTATAGTTGGAAAAAAGTTTTTAATTGGAAGCTAATTTTTGTTTTGTCGTTTTTCGCTCTTTTATCTTGAGAAATTTGAATTTCCACTATCAGGGTGGCCACTGGATCGGAAAACCCGGACATTTTTTTAAACTTTTATTTATTTAGCAAAAGAGGCCGGTAGTTGAGGCAGTAGTGCTTCGGCTGCATAGCCAAAAGGTTGCGTGTTCGATTCTCGCTGCCTAAACTTTTGTTTTATTTTATTTTTTATTGATTAAAATGTTTGTAAATTCTATTTCCTTCAATAATCTTCAAAAAGTATGCAAATAAGAACTTTTCAATGCCCTTTTTCACGGAGAAACTGAATTTTTAAAACTTTATTATGAAAAAAATTAATAACAATTAAAGAAAATAAATTTGTTTGCGAAGAACATGATAAAGTTTTAAAAAATTCAGTTTTTTCGTGAAAGAAGGGATTATAAAAATGATTATTAGCATAATTTTAAAAGATTATTAAAGGAAATTATATTTATACACATTTTAATAATTTTAAATAGAATAAAAAAAATGTAGGCGGGGAGAATCGATGACGCAACCTTTTGGCTATGTAGCCGAAACGCTGCTGCCTGAGCTACAACGCATAATTCTATTTTTCGTCAGAAAATACTGTTTCTAATATTACTAAAAAAACAAATGAAATTTTATAAAGTGCTACTTGCTACAAAAAAACGTTTCGATGTAAACCGCGTACTTTCTTTCGAAGATTTAAGTGGCTACCCTGCGTTTTTTATTTTCTTTTTCGATCTTTTCCTCTAGCTTCCAGATATTAAATTTGCACGTAGGTAGTTAAGTTCGATTTGGAATCATAAATGGTCCTAAGTTGTTCACATTACTAAGTTTAGAGTTTACATTTTAAAAGTTAGACTAAGTTTACGATCTTCAACTTTGCTCTTTTCCTTACTAGTACAAATTTTGTTTCTACCATGAAAATAGGATTTCCTCTTTCAATCAATTTCTTATTTCGTGTTCCAAAGTAGACCCGCGGTTTCTCATTCCTTTATTTTGAAAGATTTTTATTAATTTAAAGTTCCACTAAAACTTAAAGGATAAAATTGGCCTTAGCTTAAGCTTTACTCTAAAATTAGTTTGTACGTTATATTCTTGTATAAGTACATTAAGTTCGTCTTAGCTATTTTCTTAAGCAACACCGATTTCTTCAAGGAATCCAGAGCTTGTGGGGAGGTGACTTTCTTCTCGAACTTCAACACCGAATTCAAAAGAAAAAAAAGAAAAACGTCATTTCTAGAGAGCGGATTAGCGCAACTGTGAAGTTAGCTGACGAGCGCAGCTCGGATCTCACAGGCTGAGAACCGTAGCCTCGGCAGAGTGGGGGTCACGAATCAACGTGCGTGCACGCCGTGCGCGCGCACGCTTGTCGATGGCCTAACAGGGGTTCTCCGCACGTGAGAGCCGAGCTGCGATCCTCAGCTGACTTCACAGTTGCGATAATCCACTTTTTAGTCATTTCCCGTCCTGCGATCCTTCTTCCTTCTTTTTTTTCATCTGGGCTCCTAGCTGACCACGTACTACGTTCTTTTATCCAATTCTAACAGGGCCAGGATATACTTCGCCGCCACCAGCCACTCCTGAAGTCACTCCAGGAGCCACTGATGGGTACACTGGACCCGGACCCAAAAGGGGTTATACAGCAGCTACAACAGCAACGGGCAACAACAATTATCATCCTTACCGGCGATAGAGGAATCAAGTCACGAGATTTCCTCCATTATTCCATTACTATTTAGATTTTAAGCGTACTAATCGTTTATAAACTTCGCATTCATGACGAGAATTGTATTTTTTCACTTTACTTTTTGATGGATCGTTTTGCGTACATCTCTGCTCAAGGATTTCCCATTTTTGTTCATGACAAAAAGTAGAAATAAGGTGTAAAAACAGTATGATACTGTTAGTTTTATATTCGAGATTAAAGGCTCTGAATATTTAATTTTTGATTGTTGTAGAAACAACAGATTAGAGGAAAATGATATGAACATTGAAGATTGAATCTTCTTGATTTAGTGTAATTTCGAAAGCTGATTTTCGAATTGGAATTGGGCAGAGAAAAGTTTTTATTGTTATCATTTCTTGCCTTTTTTAATTGTTTTTTTTTTATTTCGTGTAGATGTAGACGTAATTAAAGTCAAAACGATCCATACAAAGACTTTCTTATGTTTTGCATGATTTTGCATTTTGTATCAGATAAGAAAATAATATGAAATTCATTCCAAAACGAAAGGTCTTATAATTCAGTACTCAAAAACGTTTTACCTTTTTATATTTCGAAATTTAATCTTTGGAAATTTGACTTTTCATCTAATTTTGTATTTTCAGATTTTATTGGTTCATTTTTTTTCTTATTTATCTAAATATTTTGGGTATTTTGTGTAAGATTATGCATTCAAATGAAGATTTATAATAACTGGAAGAAAAACATTTTTTTCGTCTCACGCAATTTTTAAATTGGAATATAAAATTAATATTAATACAAAATTTTTCTTCTCCATAGTTTCTATCGCTAACTTCTATTAACGAAAAATTATGAATTTAATGATTCTGAAGAAAAGTCTGAAACTTTTTTTTTTAATAAAAAAGACCAATTTTTGACGAAAAGCGCTAAAATAAACATAAGTTGCTCCACATTGTAGATTTTAATTTAAATTTAATTATTTTTGTTTAGACTAACCGATTTCTGGTGTCAAACGTAAACATAACCTTAAATTGTTAGACAATTTTTAATCTTTTTTGAGATCTATACCGATATTTCTGGTGAAAACAGGTAGCTTAATCTACAATTGTACAAAAAATTGATCTTCTTTGTAATCTAATTTATTTTTACTAAAAATTTCGATTTTCGGTCTACAACACCAACATAACCTAAAATTGTTAAAAGGGTGTGAATCTTTGAAGTCTAATTTTTTTTATCAATTTTTGTTTTAAATAACCGATTTTATATGAAAATGTATAATATAAAAAATGTTTTTTTAAAATGCCAACTTTTAGTGTAAAACGCTAACGCAACCTAAAATTGTTGAAAAATTATGAATCTTAAAAATCTTCTCATTTTTGTTTAAAAATTTCAATTTTTGGTAGAAAAAAGCAATAAAACCAAAAAAAGTAAATTGTTGAAAATTGGGAGTCCAGATTATTACTTCTGTTCAAAAAAGCTAATTTTCGGTATAAAAAAAAACTAATTTAAACTTTGTTTTTTTGTTTAAAAGAAATTGTAAGTGTTCTTAAATAGAAATCTTATGATTTCATCTTAAAATTCTTTTTTAAAAATATTAATTTTGAAGTTCATGATTTTTGAAAATTATGCTAAAATGGCCATACACAATTCTATATTCGTACCGACTGTACTATACGGTAGCGAGACATGGACCTGTCAAGAAAAGGACAGGAGTAAAATTAACGCGATCGGCATGAAACCTCTGCGCATAATATGCGGGAAAACACTAATGGACAAAGTCCGAAACGAGACAATCCTCAAAGAATGTGGTGCAAAAGAGACAATAGTTGACACATGGGAAAGAAATCAGTTAAGATGGTTCGGACATCTTGAAAGAATGAAAGATGAACGACTGACCAAACAAGTGTATAAAGGTAAAGTAAATGGCATAATGCCCAGAGGTAGACCGCCAAAAGAATGGTTAGAATCTGTAAATGAGACATTAATCCGTAGAGACATAAGAAGCCATAGGAACACAAGAGCTTGCATGAAAAAATGCATGGACGTGAAGGAAGCTAGAGTAGTATGCCAGGACAGAAAAGTGTGGCGACAAATAGTTTGTAAACAGAGTGACAGTAGAATGAATGACGCCTGAAACAAAGATCTTGGATACTAATGGGCCCAAGTGGAGAACCATACATAACAATTTTGTGAAGCTCTTCACTTGGGGTGATCGCTAGAGAGATTGATCAGCAACCTGGGTCGGAGCAGTGTTGCGGAGTAAACGTGTCATTTAAATAAATAACACGAGAATTCCAGATCAATCTAAAATATATATACCTAACACTTATATACCTATCCACCTCATACCTATTTTCCTACCTACCTTATACCTATATACCCATATACACACTACTATTCTCCAACCGAGCAAGTCACGCCTACCCCGAAAGGGAAATGGCTTAATGGTATAATAATAATAATAATAATTTTCGTTTGAAATAACTTTAAATATTTTTTCAAACCTACTGTTTTTTTTTTAAATCGAAGATTTCCGGTGAAAAATGTTAACATAACCTAAAATTGTTCGAAAATTGTAAATCTACATGAAATCTATACCGTCTTTCGGTAAAAATGCGAGCATAATCTAAAATTGTTCAAAAATTTGTTATCTTTGAGATCCAATGATTTTTATTAAGAAAAAAATAAATAAATAAATAAATAACAGTCATCTTTAAAAAAATAATAATAAAATAGATAAAAATAAATAAGAAAGTGTATTATTAATAAATTTTTCTTTTTCTTATTTTCTTTCTATTTTTTTCTTTCTTATTTTTTTTTATTATTATTTTATTTATTTTTAAAAATATTATTTATTATTATATTGTTATTTATTTTTTATTTTATTTTTATTTTTTATTAGTACCGATAACCGGTATAAAACGCCAACAAAACCTGAAGTGGTTTCAATTGGTAAATCTTCTTTGAAATCTAATGTTTTTCCATTTTTGTTAAAATTAACCGAAAATAATTCTGCTTTAAATTCTGTGTAAAACGCAATCGCAACCTACAATTTTTGAAAAATTATGCATCTTGAAAATCTACTGTTTTTTGTTTAGAAACGTAAATTTCCGGTAAAAAACGTTAAAATACAAAATAAGTAAATTGTGGAAAATTACGTTAAAAATTCGAAATCCGGTTCAGTATTTTCATTTAAAAATGCTAATTGTCGGCGAAAAAACTAACCAAACCTAATTTTTATTTAGAAATGTGAAGTATTCTTTGAAAATTTATGATTTTATATTAAAATTCTTTTTTAACCCTAATTAGTCACACTTCAGTAGAATCGCATAATGGGTGAATTTCACCCCAACAATGAGTCCTAAAAATCTAAAAAAATTGCTACGTATTATTTAAGGATTGCAGAAGATATGTTAGTTTTTGTAACCAAAAGTAATTGTTTAAATATTTTTAAAAAATCGGTGAAGTTCGAACATTTAGGGACCCTACGAGGACCTCGAAATTTTTTTAGGGTGAATGCAGGCCTCACAGACTGGTCCCTATATTCAGTTAAGGTCCCTAAAGTACCCTTTTTTCAAGATTTGGTCCCTATGGTACCCTATTTGCAGCCCCTTAATGGAAATTCAAAAAAAATTTATAATAAGATCAAAGCTTCCAAGAGCATTTAAAAAAAACAGCAAAAATCAGGGATTTCCTGTAAGAAGTAACTGTAAAAAATAATGAGGGCTGCCACACACAGTCACTATTAGTCACTTTTCTCAAATCATTTTTTATTCACTTTTTTAAATAAAAAGCTCACATTAGTCACTTTTCTATCAATAAATTAACTCGTGGGTTAATTACTATTTAATTCAGATCTATACCTATTTCTGAATTTTTTTTGATATATTTCAGATTATTTTTATAAAGATTCCGAGAAATTTGTAATAGATTTCAATAATTTGAAGGGATTTTTAAAGATTTTAGGGTATTTTTAAAACTTCTAAGGCATTTTCAAGAGCTTTTAATTTTAAATATTTTAGGGAATTAAAAAAAATTCCGAGGAATTTTTTATTGATTTTAATAATTTTAAGAGATTTAATAATATTTTAGTGGATTTTAAAAAATGCATTCAAGAAAAGTGAGTTCTTTCGTAGGTTTTAAAGATTTGAAGAGATTTAAAATTATTTTTTGGATTTCACCCTGAATTCTTATTAATTTATCCTGAATTCTTTGAAATTCTTTTGAATTTTTTAATTCATTAGAATTCTTATAAATTTACTCAATTTTGCATAATTCACTTTATTATTTTTATTTTTTATATAATTGGTTCTGCAGATTAATTCATAAAATGACCAAAGGACTTGAAATATTTTCATGTTATACATGAGTCACTTGACCTAAATTATCGATCATTTTTTTGCAACAACTCACGTCCACACCGAATGAGATATCGAGTTGAAATTTTGGGGAACGCCTCAGGAAACAATAATGTACGTTTGTATACAACATTTGGCTCGAAATTTAGAAAAAAATTTTTTTCAAGAAATTAAAACCGGAGCAATATCGGCTTTTTTTGTGCAACAACTCATGTCCACACAAAATGAGATATCGAGTTGAAACTTTGGGGAAAGCATCAGGAAACTGTAATCTGCGTTTGTATACAAGATTTGGCTCGAAATGTTGAAGAAAAAAATGTAATGAATAAATAATACCGACCGTGCTGTAGAACGCTGTAACCAATTTTCAGTGTTCTCAATGAAACATTTTTGAGGTTCTGGCTCACATGTCTCACATCGGTTGCAAAAATTACACTTGATAATATTTGTTGGTTTGGTGCAAATAAACCAATTGATATTTGATATATCCATGGTGTCAGCACTGTTGATAATGCAGATCGCTTGATTGCCGGTCGATATTTGTTATTCCAATAATAACTTTTTTTCTTCCCCAACTCTATGCTTTACCACACACTGTCCTTTTATATTTATTAATATTTTCCAAAATTTTTTCCGCTCTATTTTAACTTTTATTTTTAAATATGGGACAAAAAATATCGATCTCAGGACTGGCTGGGTCACGTGACTAATGTATAACATGGCCTTAAGGTATTTTTCAAATAACTTGGCATTTCCTAGAGCTTTGAAAAATTTCAAGGTATTTCAAAAGATTTTAAGCGATTAGAAATCTTCTAGGTTATTTTAAAAGATTATAAAGAAATTGTTAATTGATTTCCGTAATTTAATACGATTTCAAAGGATTTGAAATATTTTAGTGTATTTTAAAAGATTCCCATGCATTTTCAAGAGCTTTAACAAGTTTCAAGGGATTTCAAAAGATTCAAAGGATTGGAAATATTTTAGGAAATTTTAGCGATTCCCAGAAATTGTTTTTTTACTTCAATTGTTTGAGGGGATTTCAAAGACTTTGAAATATTTTAAGGTATTTTAAAAGATTCCAAGGCATTTTCAAGAGATTTAAACAATTTCGAGGGATTTCCAAGGGTTTTAATAATTTTAAGGGATTCTAATATTTTAATGGATTTCAAAGAATTTATTCACAAGAATTGAGGGATTTCGTAGGGTTTCAATTATTTTAAGAGATTTTCCAATATTTTTTGCAATTCATTTGGAATTCGCCCTGAATTCGTATTAATTTATCCTGAATTCTTTTAAATTCTTTTGAATTCTTCTAGATGCACTCAATTTTACTCAGGTCAGTGGATTTTTTAAACGTTTTTGTTTAATTCATCTTGAAGTCATTAAAACTCACCTTAAATTTTTAGGCATTTCATCAAATTCTTTTGAATTCTCTTTAATTTTTTCTAAAATTCATTTCAAACTTACTCAATTCAATGAAATTTTTCATTATTTAAAATTTTTTTCAATTCATTTTATTTTTTTTTTAAATTCACCTTGAATTTTTAGGCATTTCATCAAATTCGTCTCGTTTCCCTTAAATTTCTATGAATTCACTCAAATTTTACAGAAATAAATGGATTTTTTCGATTTTTAAAACTTTTTCCAATTCATTTGAATTTTTTAAAATTGTTTTGTAGTCATTTTTTTGTTAGATATTAGTAGGGTTTCAAATATTTGACATTATTTTTTGAAATTCTCCCTTAAGGCCATGTGACGAGTGGGTCACGTGACCGGACTCCTACCTTACCGACACTTTTTTTATTTGTAAATTTATTTTCACACGAACAGCCACATCGAGTTGAAAATTTGGTATAATAAATAAGAAGCACTAAGAAACGCGGCTCTGGTACTAAATTTTTATAATTATGAAAAAGTAAAAAAAAATTATTCACAAAAAAAACTTTTTTCATAATTATAAAAATGTAGGACCAGAGCCGCGTTTCTTAGTGCTTCTTATTTATTATCCCAAATTTTCAACTCGATGTGGCTATTCGTGTGAAAATAAGTTTGCAAATAAAAAAAGTGTCGGTAAGGTAGGAATTCGGTCACGTGGCCCACTCGTCACGTGGCCTTAATGCTTTTAAATTCTTTGGGATTCCCTTGAATTTTTTTACTTCACTTGAATTATTCTAAATTTACTCAATTATACTTAATTCAATGGATTTTTTTTTTAATTTTTAAAAGTTTTTATTTAATTGATCCTGAAGTCTTTTAACCTCACCTTGAATTCTTCGGCATTTCATAAAATTCTTTTGAATTCCCTTGAATTTTTCTAAGCTCATTTCAAAGTTACTGAATTCATAAAAGTTTCTTCATATTTTAAAAATTGTTTTCAATTAATTAATTTTTTTTTAAATTTGATCGAATTCTTCTGGTTTATCTTAAATTCCTCTAAATTAATTCCAATTTGACGGAAATCAATGGAATTTTTTTGACTTGAATTGTTTTGAAGTTTTATAAATTTATCCTGAATTTTTTACCCTTTGAGCGCAAAAGAAAGTGACCTATGAGCGTGACGAAAAAAATTTTGGTCCCTATATTTTATCCCATAGGGACTGTGAGGCCTGTCAATGTCACCCCGTGTGACTAATTAGGGTTAAAAATACTGATTTTGAAGTTGACGATTTTAGAAAATGATTTTCGTTTAAAATAACCAATTTCTGGCAAAAAAAACTCTAACCTACCCCATTATTGTTCAATTATTGGAAATATTCTTTGAAGTCTTAATTATTTTTTATCAACAATAGCAGTTTTAGACCAACAAAATTTCAAGATTGTGAATCTACTTTTAAACCTACTGCTTTTTGTTTGAAACCACAGATTTCAATTGAAAAATGTTAACAAAACTTAAAATTGTTCAAAAATTGTAAATCTTCTTTGAAACCTATATCGGATTCCGGTGAAGAATGCGAGCATAACCTAAAATTGTTACCTTCTCTGAAATCCAATGATTTTTTATTTAAAGTATTTAAAAATACTAATTTGTAAATCTTCTTTGAAATATATATATATATATATTTTTAATTTTTTGTTTAAATAACCGAATTCATATGAAAAACGTCGATATAACATGAAAACGTTAAAAAATGGTAACTCTTGTTCGAACTATAAATAATTTTGTTTCAAAATACCAAATTTTTGGTGTAAAACGCTAACGTAACCTGAA
>CAKNYM010049430.1:112445-130573 GCA_932195095.1 Andricus curvator
CATAAACGTAGTTTATGGTCTTTTGATACATATTACAAAGTTTCAGTTCGATATTCTATTTACAAAAAAAGATTTTAGGTTAAAAAAAAATTTAATAAACTGAAAAAGTGAGGTCGGTAATATAGGTATTTGACTGTGTCACATACCCTTAATGGATTATTTTTCTTCGATATTAATAAATAAAAATATAAATTATTATTATTATAAAATTAAATAAATAAAAAGATAAATTAAAAGTAAATTAATCCCTTAACATTGGAAATTAAAAAAAGCAATTTTTGCAAAATTAGGCTTAATAAATTCAACATACACCATTTTTGTAAAAAAGACTTGAACTGTCTGAAAAGGACTTGAATGAAAAATTTTGAAGAATCGATATAGAGAAGGATATGAATTAGTAAAAAGGGTATTACCAGCGGCGGACGTCTTGCCAATCGCAGATAAAGCCTCATGAAGTTCTTTCAGCGGATGTACCTCGGGATTAAGACCGGAAGCCCAGATTAGCAGCATCCGGTATCCATGCTCCTTGTAACTCGAAGGACCTACGATCGCATCTTTATCGTCCTTTTCATAAGGCTGCTCCTCATTCTTTACAGGAACGTCAGGATGTGCAAATAACGAAGTGCTAAGCTAACTAACTCCAAGGCTATTTGATTCTCGCATTTTCGGGAAATACATTTTTAAAAATACTTATAAGGGGAACAGATAACCTTCGGAATTTTGTTTCGGATTCATACTCCTTCCGCAGTAATATGCTAAATTAATAAGATGCGATTTTCAGCCATTCTCGAAAAAACGGCTCACAGAAATCTCCGCGTGTTACGTGGACTGCGATGCGAGAGGCTATCAACTCCCGGTTAGGTTACTTGTTTAAAAAAAAAAAAAAAAAAAAAACGGGTGAGGATGAGGGGGTCCCAACCATCGCCCCCTCTTGTGAGATCCAATGCACGGGAGTGGGCCAAGCAGCACCAGTGGCACACTCGCGATTTATGATCTCCCCGAAGAATGATCGGACTGGAAGAAGTTGTGCTTTGCCGAAAGAGGCACAGATACACAATCTGAGAAAAATTTGACATGGCAGGAAGTTAAATTGACGTTTTATGTAGGTGGGGAAAAAAGCCCGCAAGCGGGAAAAAACCACAAAATCTGATAATTTATTTTAGTTAAGAAGAGTAAAGAAGTAGAGTGGAAAGGGGTTAGTGGGGTCGAAAATGAAGGCTGCAGGTAGGTCATGGGTGGCAGGTCAGAGCGGCGTCGAGAGAAGTCTCGGCGCCGCGTCGACCCCCCTTCCCCGGCCTGAGTGACTTATTTCATGAGAAAGTCTTTTGGCATCGCATGCTTGCGAAGAGGATCGTAATTATATTTACCTAAAGAGGAAACATTTTCAAAAAATTATAATGATGCAAATTCATAAAATTTAGTGGCCGTTTCTTTGATATACTCTGAAATGTATGGTAATTGAAATTCTCTGTGGAGGACAGAATTCTTGGTATATCTGGGTGTTTTGGTGATACGTCTCAGAAATTTATTTTGAATGATAACGTAAGTTATGATAGGTCGGATCATGGAGAATAGACATAAGGAGACCAAAGTAGTGTAACCGAATGTGAGCACATTTTTGTTGTATGAAAATGGTTACAATACTCCCCGTTCGCGGGTCTGGCGCTAGTGTCGCACGGGTATTGAATGGTAGCTGTCTTTGTTGACATTGACACATTTTGAATTATTGACGATTGTGATCGTGATCGATTGTGGAAAAGCGGGTTAAAATGTAAAAGAAGAAAATGTGCAGGATTCTGTACATGACTCACAAATTGTTTAAACGATTTAGGAATTTTGTATTTATGTTTGACCCTCGAGGTTATATTTACACGGACCATGATGGCGGCCATGGTTACCCGTACCACACTAGCGCCGCGCTCGAGAAGATCTAGCATTTCGATGCGTTATTGTACATCCGACAGAAAAATGCTCGTTTTTGGTGAAGTCAATGTACAGGACTTTGGGCTCCTTATGTCTATTCTCCATGGGTCGGATAAACATTTTATAGGTTAGGATTCCATAATCAGGCTTTAGGCTCGAGTGTCTATTAATAATTGGATTGAGACGAGACATGACCCCCAGGGCTTTCCCTTTAGTTTCTTGGATATGCTGCTTCCCATTTAGACCTTTATGTAGTTTACCTTCTAAGTATTTTATAGAGTTTTTCCATTCTATTGGTTCATTAAACATTTTGGGTGGATCTATTTTGACTGGCTTTCTGACTGAGAAAAGAATTGCTTCTGACTTTGCTACATTAATTTTTATTCTCCAAAGCTTAGCCCATGCCGCAATGATTTCAAGAGCTTTGTTAAGTAGTTTTAAGATTTTCGGGACTGACCAAGAAGAAGTAAATAGTGCGGTGTCGTCTGCATACAATCCAGTTGAAACTTCGGAGACCTCAGGGATTTCGTTTACTTAGTTAATAAAGAATACCGGTCCTAGAATGCTGCCTTGGGGCACACCCGCTCGGATGGGTTTTTCTTTTGAGAGTGTCTGGCCTATTTTGACTGAGAATTTTCTATTGGAAAGATAAGAGTGTATAAAATGAATAAGCCCTCTTGGAAAATTGTAATTTATTAGTTTTCTGAGCAGTCCTACATGCCAGAGACTATCAAAAGCTTTTTCTTCATCGAGGAAAGCAGCTCCAGTATGTTTTCGTCGATTGAAATTTAAGCTAATGGCTTCGGTAAGCTTGAGCATCATGTGCTGCGTTGAGTGGCCTTTTCTAAAACCGTATTGTTGCGGTTTAAGGATGCTCTTTCCTCGACGTGATAGTTAACGCGAGTGAGTATTATTTTTTCAAAAATTGTGCTCATTGTATCAAGAAGACTAATGGTCCTGTAGTTGGTTGGATATGGATCCTTGCCTTTTTTCTGAAAAACTGAAATGTGAGCTATTTTCCAACAATTAGGAAAGTAGCTTAGTTGAATACAAGCATTGAAGATGGTGGCAAGGAGAGTGAGACATGAGATCGGAAGTTTTTTGAGGACTAAGTTTGAAATTGAATCAGGGCACGGAGCTTTGTTGTTTTTAGTATTTTTAATTTGTTTTGTTAGTTCCTTATGGGTTATTCTCTTGAAATTATCGGTACTATCAGTGGGGGAGAGTGGAAAGGTTTGATCGGGTTTTTTAAGAGGGGAAATATTAGTTTGAGGTTTGGTGAGAGCCTTTCTCATGCGCCAGATGGAGTTGTCTCTAATCTCCAGTTTTCCGACTACTGTGTTCCAATTACTGCATCTGTGTTCTTGAATTTTAATCGCAATTGTTCTTTAAAGATAATTTATCGTGCTTTTGAGGATACAGCTTTAAGTTCTCCAATGCGTTTGGCAGAGATTATTCCGAGTTTTGATGAGGTCTTCTATCTCAGGGTTGAGAGGTGGATCGTATTTATTAAACGTAGTCAGAGGGACTGCAGTGTGAATAGCGGTTTTTATGCTACATGTGAGATCAGTAATGGCTTAGTCAATGTGGGTTGTGTTTGGAGTGTAGGTTCGAGATTTAATTGAGATTCTAAGGTTGTGGTGAAAGTCTGCCAATTTGCTTTTGCAAAGTTGTAACGAGGTACGTCCGGAGATATTTCACAACTAGTGTCAAGGCTAAGAAGAATTGGTCGATGGTCCGAGTATAGTTCGTTTATAGTTATAGTGTCGTGGTTGAAGTGATTGTTTTTAGTAATTACAAAATTAATGAGGCCCGATTTATGTTTAGTATTATCGGGAAAAAAGGTATGCGAATCTGGTGCGGAGACTGACAGATTCTTGTCAATTATGAACTCAAAAATTTGTTTTCCTAGTTTGTTCGTCATTCTACTATTCCAACCTAGATGTTTGGCGTTGAAGTCACCTGCGGCAATAACCGAGGGTGCGAGTCCGAAGATTTTTCTATAGTCATTTTTGATGAAATCGCGGGAGGGGGTCTGGTAAAGAGAGACAATTGCATATGGATTCCCGTGTGTTTTTATTTCTATAGCAGTGACTTCGAGCGAGTCAAGTTTGAGAATTATTAATCCGTGGTGTTCTATATTTTCTTGAATTAAAATTGCTGTTCCCCTGTTAGTGTTGTTTCTATATATTTTGTAGCCGCGTAGTTTAATTTGAAGGGATTCGCGAAGTAGAGTTTCATAGAGGTAGGTGGATAATTCGTGTATTTTCTGAAGTATTCCCTGAGCGTACAAAAACAATTATTTTAAGAGTTTTATTATTGTGTACTGCCATTTTGAAGGGCAATTGTTAATATACTAGTTATAATCTCGGCTGTTTGCTTGATAGCTTCATTCATGCTAATGTTTCCTCCCATTATCTCGGTTGTTAAATCCGTGGCTTTTTTATTGAGATAACTAGGTTAACTTTAATATCTTTAGAAGGTGTATTCTTAGCAGCAGCAATTTCTGGACCAAAGTTTTCTTCCGCAATGCGAAGGGTGTCGGTGTTAGGATTTTTGATTTGATTTTGAGTCCGTTTTGTAACTTTTGGTTTATTCTGGTTCTCAGTCGCGCGTTTTGAGGTTACTTTGGTGCTGTATAGTATTTTATTCTGTACGGGCGGGGGATTTTCGGGGGCTACTTGTTCTTGAGGGTGGCTATGACTTGGCGGAATCAGTGGTGCAAGGGGCTTGCTGGGAACAGTATTCTTTAGATTATTATAAGGTTTGGAATTAGGGTTTTTAGTAGGCTTTCTAGAGGCTTTTTTGAACGCTGCGCAGCCTTTGTAGTTAGCCGGGTGGTCTTCCTTGCAATTAGCGCAGGTAGCCGGGGTCTCGCGCTCTTTCTTGCAGCTGGAGCTAGTGTGCGCGTCCCCACATTTAACGCAGCGTGGGGTAGCGTGGCACATATCGGCAACGTGATGAAACCTCTGATAGTTGAATAAGAAATGGGAATATTCCTTATCAAAAGTTTGATAGGGGGTGCCTCGACATTTTTATATAGATAGTATTGGAATCCTTGGGTTTCAAGGTTAGTTATGATCGCGCGATAATCTTCAATGTGGGACACACGAACAGAATAAACATCGGAGCCGATGCTATAAACTATTTGTTTATATTTGGCGGAATTCTTAAGGATCTTATGAAGGCCTGTATAGGGTTGGTTTGCCTCGTCAATGGTCACATTGATTGGGGATATTTTTCCCGGTAATATTGCTTTTTTAGGGTTTGCCGCGATTGGGTATGTTTTAGTATTAATATTAATGTCTGGTGGGTTGGCAGTGGTCTTGCCGCTGCTAGATGTAGTGGACGAAATTGATTTATTCGAAGCTGATCTTGTTCTCCTGCGTTTCCTTGACGAGGCGACTGTCCAGGCGTCCTCATCCATAGGCTCTAGGGTGTTTGTCCCTGTTGAATCCGATGGCGAATTACTTCCTCCAGGATTGGAAGCCATGGTTGCCTCGGCTTCTTGGGTTGCTTCTCTAGGTTGGTCTTCTGGGTTTCCGCTCTGTGACATGGGTATCACAGAGCGCAAAATTTCTCAAACAATCAACTCGATGCGTCTGATAGACCAGAAACTATCAATCTATCATGAGCATCTCATCGATCGATCTATCATTTCTAGGTTACTTGTTCTCGTGGTCCGTACTTTTATGGACTTCGCTTCAGCGGCGGCGCACCATTCGCGGCGCAGGCGAGTGGGGGCATTGGTAGAAGCACACGGATTGGTTCGCGCTCGCCACGCACAAGTTTTCTAGCGAGGATCGTTTTGTCGATGTCGCTGGGAGGGGGCTTCGCGCGATTGGTTCGCGCTCCCCACGTAAATATGTGAAAGCGTGGAACGAACATCGCAGCCGCGCTTGCGCTGTGGGTTGCGTCAACGAGAAAGAAAATAATAATTATATTTTTATATTATAATAATATAATTATTAATTATATTATATAATTATAAGTATAATTTACAATTAGAAATAAACCCAGAGGACATGAAATTTGTATGAAAAAACATATTGGCAAAACATGCCGGCAGAAGGAATCGAGCCCGGATTTTACGGTTACAAACTCACATCGCGGTCCATGTAACATGCGTGGATTTTCTTGAAGCCGTTTTTCTCGAGAATGATTGAAAAGCGCATCTTATTACTTTAACATAATACAAGTTTGGTAAAGATTTATTACTGGAAGGAGTATAATTCTAAACAAAATTCCGAAGGGCGTAGGTTCCCCTTGTTAAATTGTCTAAAATGATTGGCTACTTAAAATAATTACTGCAATTACGTGAGTCTCACTTAAAATTCTTTCCTCCTCTACCTGAAATACGAGAAAATCAAATAACGAGTCTTAAACAAATAAAAATGAAAAAAATAAATAGTTTGTACTTGGATTTTGGTTTGTATATGACTAATTATTTAAATTCAAATTGTTTAATTTTTCAATCTCTATTTGAAACAATTCCATCCAATATGATTATGAAATCTTGGTTTCTATGCATCGAAGCATTTATTTAATTAAACTAACCTTAAATTAAACTGGATTCAAAAAAGTATCATCTTTATCATTTTTTATTTTAAATTAATACAAATTTTTCCTCAGAGCAAAAGGATATTGCTAGATGTCCCATTCATTTCTCTCGAGAGATTTTTTAATGTTCCAAAAACATCTTAGGATATTATGTGTAGGACTATTGATATACCATTGGTAATCTTTGACACGTTTTTTAAAAGATGCAACTATTTGGTCACTATTTTGAAAAAAATTACACTAATGCTGCTGTTTTTTCACTTCCCCTTTAAGCACATTTTCAAACTTCTTCCCTAGATTGCGTGATACTATTTTTCCAAATTTGTGCTACTATTGACACTATTTTGAATTTCTCAAATGAGTCCGAGGCTTGCAATTGGATATCTCAGGGATAACGAAATTTTCGCATTTGGGGCGGTCCATAAACTATGTTACTAATTTTTAGCTATTATCGCCATAGTTAAATTTTCAATAAAATAATTAAATTTTGAACAAAATAATTAAATTTTGAACAAAATAATTAAATTTTTAACAAAATAATTAAATTTTTAACTGATTAGTTGTATTTTCAAACAAAAAAGATAAAAATTTAACAAAAAACCGTCTCATTTTCAATCCAAAGGAACAAATTTTCAATAAAGCACTTGAATTTTTGAACAAAAAAGATGAAGTTAACAAACTTGTTGAATTTTCAAAAAAATAATTGAACTTTGAACAAAAAAGTTCAATTTTTAACCTACGAAGTTGAATTTTCTACCAAAAAACGAATTTTTAACAAAATTGTTGAATTCTCAACCAAATAGAGAATTTTGAACAAAGAAGATTAATTTTTTTACCGAAAAAGACGAATTTTCAACAAAAGAGTTAAGTTTTCAAGCTAAAAAGTCGAATGCTTTAGAAAACAGTTGACTTTTAAGCACGAAGAGATGAATTTTCAACAAGAAAGTTCATTTTCAATCTATAATAGAAAGATGAATTTTCATAAAAATAGTTGTATTTTCAACTGAAAAAGATAAGTTTTCAACCAAAAAATATCAGTTTTCAACCAAAAGTTGAATCGTTAAATTTTCAGTTTAAGAAATTAATTAAAAAAAAACGGATTTTCAAAAAGTTGAATTCAACCATGAACGACAAATTTTCAACAAAATACATGAATTTTCTACAAAAAAGTTAAATTTTCAACTTAAAAATTATTAATTATTAACCTAAAATGAAATAGTTCAATTTCCAGATAAAAAAACTAATTCTTAACAAAAAAAAGATTTTTTAAACAAATAGTTAAATTTTCAACCAAAGAGATGAATTTTCAACAAAATAATTAAATTTCCAATCCAATAGTCGAATTTTTAAACCAAATGAGATGAATTCCGGCTCAAAAATATAATTGTAGACTTTTAACTAAAAAGAATGAAGTTTCATTTCAAAGAAAGTTGGATTTCCATATTGGGTTCTGTTAATTCAGTTCGCATTTTAATGGGAAAAGGGGAAGTCTTGAAAATAGGCGAAAAAGAATTAAAAAGAAAAACGGAAAAAGAATAAATTCTCTAAAAAAGGGGAAAGAGGTTTTGATCCCCCCCCCCCCAACCCTCAAATTGGTAACGTATTTTATGGACAGCCTCTTCATGGTATATCCAGCAATATCCTGTTAGTATAAGTGATATAAATAATAGGGCGGTTCGAAAATACAAAATTCTGGAATTTGAAGTCACAACGCGAAAAAGTAACCTATCGAGATCCTAAAAAAGTATAATTATTTTGTAATCGATATTTGGTTACCAGCGATCGAAAATAATGTTTAAAAATTTAAAATAATGTTGCAGAAATTTAAAATTTTCTTGAGTTTTAATTTATTTACATTACTGGATGCCAAAAAAGTATTTTTTTTTCTTCAAAAAGGGATATTTTTTCGGATTTTAATCAGTTATTTCTGTAAATAAAATACGAATTTGTTCAGGTACTTGAAAACATTCCAGTGACAAAAATGTAAATTCTAATCGAAATTGCGAATACCATAGCGAGAATTTTAAAAATTCTGATTTTGGTCTTTATTGAAATTATTTTTATGAATTGAATTTTTAACCATAGAAATAGAATCCTAACATTTTTCCTTGTTTATTTTTATTCTTAGAAACTCCACATATTCTCAATTTAATTTTCAAGTTCAGATAAAAAAAATGTCCTCAGATATAAAATTTAGCATTTTAAAATGTTTGTGTATTTCTAATTTTGATTCCTGGGCCTTGTCAATTTTTTTCTAGTGCATTTCTATTCCTAAGACTTCACACATGTTCGAAAGATTTGAAAGCCACAAAGTAAAAAAAATAATTCCCTTAAATACAAAATTCCAAATTTTGAAAATTGGCTGTAATTCTAATTTCTATGCCTGGGTCTTGTTGACTTTTTTCTAGCCTGCTTTTATGCTGAAGAAGGTCACACATGCTCAGAATAATTTTAAACCACAAGTTATAAAGATAATTTGATTAAATACCCAAATCAGGATTTTAAACTTTCGCTGAATTAAATTTAAATTCGCTAATTCTTAAATATTGCATCTCCAAAGCAGCAGAAAGAAAGTAAACTGGGGCGATATTAAAAATAGAAAAATTATTCCAACAGACAAAAGAGTGATAATTTTTATAAAGTTGTAATAAATGATCAAAAACCATGACAAATGTAACTTATTAAAAAATATATTTTTATAAAAACACTAAAAGAAGGAAAAATACATTAAAAGTAAAATAATGCCTCAAAAAATTCAGAAATAAACTCCTATGTCTGTTGGAATAATTATTCTATTTTGAATATCGCGCCAGTTCTGTTTATTTTCCTTCTGCTGTTTTGGAGATGCAATATTTATGAAATTTAACATATTTATCGCAAGTGTTGACAATCCGCAGAGACTTTCCGCCTCAAATATGGATTTCAGCTTCCAAGAGGAAAAAAAATTGCCCCCCGATAATCATTCGTTGCGCTAGCATTTGGAATTAATTTTTTGAGGTGGGTTTTCTAGGTTACATAATCCCCTACATGAGCCTTAAATAAAAATTATCTCTCGTAAAATGATTGATTAAAATCTACAACAAATTGGAAAGACTTTTTTGGTCTCCAGAAGTGTAAACAACATTAAAACTCAAGAAAATTTAAAAACTACAAAAAACAAATTTTTTCAGCTTTAGTTACGAGCGCGGGTAACCAAGCTGCATGTCTATAGATTCCAAATTAATTATACTCTTTTAGGATCCAAATAAGCTACTTTCTTGAGTTGTAACGATTTCAAATTAGGAATTTGAAGGGTTTCGTAGACACGGGAGAAGTAGAAGAGGGACGTGGAAGTAAGGGAAAGTAGGAGAAGGGTGATTCATGGAAGGGCGGAGGAGTGAGGACATTGGAAATAAGGATATGGGAATTGAGGGAAGGGAGAATAAGTAAAGCAAGGGCGGGAAGTGAGGGGATGGGAGGGTGATTGAAGGGGAGTAGGAGAATATCAAGAAGGGATGAGAGGAGGAGCAGACGTAGCAGGAGTAAATTGAAAGAGAGCAGGTAAAAGAAGTAGAAGTCAGGGAAACTAGTTGGAGGGGACGGGAAGAGTGTGGAATGAGTAGGGAAAGGGAGGGAAATCGAAAGTTGAGGAGTGAGAAAGGGTATGGGGAGTGAGGAGAAGTGGAGCAGATGGAAGAAGGGGAGGAGGAAGTCGGGGACTGGAGGATTGGTGAGGAGAGGGGGAGTGAGGCAGCGAAAATAAGTAGGGTAAGGACGGAAAGGGAGAGAGATAGAGGGGGAGTAGGTGAATATGAAGTAGACACGGGAGAAGTAGGAGAGGGTCGTGAGAGTGTGGAGAAGTAGGAGAAGGGAGCTGTGAGGGAGGAGAGGGGAAGTCTGCACATGGGAAATAAGAAGATGGGAAGTGAGGGAAGGGAAAATAAGTAAAGTAAGGATGGAAAGTGAGGGGATGGGAGAGAGATTGGGGGGAAGTAGAGGAATATGAAGTAGGAGAGGAAAAAATGGTAAATTAAGGAAAGTAAGGAAGTGAAGGAAAGTAGGGTAAGTGAGGGTTAGCAGCAGTAGGGATGAGAGGAGAAGCGGACGTAGCGGGAGTAAATTGAAAGGGAGAGAAGGTAAAAGAAATAAGGGAAGTGAGGTAAAGTAGTGGGAAGTGAGGGGAAGAGTGAGGTGGGGGGGGAGGAAAGTAAAAGATGAGGAGTGAGAGAGATTATGGGAAGTGAGAGGTGCAGCAGGTGAAAGAAGGGGAGGAGAAAGTAGGGTATGGGAGAGTGAGGAGCGGGAAAGTGAGGGGAGAAAAAATAAGTAGGGGATGGGAGAGAAATTGAGGGGGAGTAGGGGAATATGAAGTAGGAGAGGAAGAGATGATAAGTGAGGGAAAGTAAGGAAGTTTAAGAGAGTAGGGGATAGTGATGGGCACTAGGAGAAGGGGGAGAGGAGGAGCGGACATAGCGGGAGTAAATTGAAAGGGAGAGGATGTTAAATAAGTAGAAGTCAGAAAAACAAGTGGGAGGGGACGGGAAGAGTAAGGGGTGAGTAGGGGAAGGGATTTGAAGTGAAAGATGAATGAGAGAGGGTGTGAGAAGTGAGGAGAAGTAGAGAAGGTTAAAGATGTGGATGAGGAAGTAGGAAGGGGAGATTTGAACGACTTAAATAACCTCCTAATAGGTTACGAAAATGGAGATATTTTTTTTGAGCTTGAAAAGTCAAAAGTCTCAGAAGGAAGATTGATCCTGAAGATTTTCTTTGTAGATTATTTAGATTGGTTGGTTGTTGAATGTTGATAAACCTATCCAAGCAGCAAACTTCTAATCAGCAGCTAATGTTTGAAAGGCGAGATGTTGTGCTATATGTATATAGTTTACCGGTGTATTGGTGTTCTATTGCGTTGATTTGATCATGATTGAAGGCCCAGTGAAGAGCCAGTCTTTTCCAGTCTCCAGAACCTAGTTGTTTGTAGGCCACCCTCCAACAAATGGATCTTACGTGATCAGAGAGACCACTATTATTACTCGACATACTACCTTTTGTCTCTTCCCTCCATTGTCTTCTTGCTGGTGTCAGTTCTTTATCTGAACTCGTATCTTCCTAATCGGAACAAATTACAAACTTTTGTTATGTTATGACTCCCACTGTTAATCATTTTATTCCTTCTTCAATTATATAACTTTTATTCAAATTAATTTGTCATTAATTATTATTAAAAACTATATTTGTTCAGTTATCATTATTCTTTAATAATTTAATATGATATGACCAATTGCATTTCAGATCATCTAGAGGTCCAGCTTAGGGTGTCAGAATGATTTGGTATTTGCAAAGCTCATTTGAAAAAATATTTCAAAAATTATCTGAAATTTTTAGGAATTTATGGTATGGGTTTCCGATGTTTTGGGCCAGTTTGGGTTTTTGGTTCGGCCTGCGAACACGACTTGACCCAACTCGACCCGAAAAAATCTCGACCACCAGGTTTTTAAAAATTTTGCACATCCCTAGAATACATGTTTCAGTTTGATCAAAAAATTAATTGAAACAAGAATTCCCACATAGAAATAAAAAAAGAAAACCCTGAATGTCTGGGTTCGTTCGGAAAATACTGCATTAAAAAATTTTGTCTTTTTTTTTAGAATTCACACGTAATCTTCAAATAATTGTAAAAACTAAAAAATTGTGGTAAGACTGCGAAATGCGTGTCCTTTTGTTTTTATTCTAAAATGATATATCTATTGGATTGCCAAAAAACTCAAAAATGATTAAATTCATTGGTAATAGCACTGAAAATTTTCTTTGTCGAACAAATTTAAATATTTTTTTTAAATTCTCATCGTGCAAGACGATTGAAAATTTTTTATTTTTTGTGTATGGCAACAAAATTCTTCCCCATTTTTTTGGTTAAAGTTTATCAAGTTTATTAATTTATAATTTAAAAAACGTGAGAAAAAACATATTTTCGTCGAAATATAATATTTCAAAAAATGACGAAATACATATGCACTTTTGTTAATTTGTATCTAAAGTTACCAAAAAATGTGTTTATTGTTTTTATTTTTTGATGCTCTTTTTAACGAACTAAGGAAACACGTACGTATTTTTAAGTTTTAAAGATCTTTTTTTTTCTATTAATTAGGTACAAATTAAGAAAATTGCATTTTTCGTCATTTTTTGAAATATTATATTTCGATGAAAACACTTTTTTCTTACTTTTTTTTCATCTAAGTTTATTTATCTCCATAAACTATACACAAAAACATTTTTAAAAAAAGTATACACAAAAAATAAAAAATTTTGAAATTTTTAATCCACTTGCCCAATAGTGAGAAATTTTTTAAATTTTTTTTTGAATTTGTTCGTAATGCCCCAAAGAAACTTTTCAGTGCTATTACCAATGAATCTAATCATTTTGAGTTTTTTCGGCCCACCTAAATAGTAAATATTCTGACACCATGATTTAGACTTTTTTTTGAAATTTTTCATGATTTGAAATCGTATGGTATACAATTAATAATTTTTCTTATTTATTTATATATTTATATATAAAAAATAACATAAAAAACATGGTATAATTTGTATTTAATTATAGTTAATTATAGTGTTGTTACCGGTGTAGGGTAATCTAATCTCGCAGTCTTGATAATCATGTCAACAATCGCTGTAAAACTACCTCTAGCAGCGACGTAAAGGGGCGTTTTTCCACTCTGAAAAAATTATATTATATTGAAATTTTAGAAAATTGCAAAATCTCTTTAGCAAAGAGTTCTTCCAAAATTACGTAAGACGATTTGTAGGTAGTGGGGGAGGGGTTTGATAAAATCTGATTTATGAGATGAGTTAGAGGAAGGTCCAGCATAAATTCGATCTGTTCAAGTAAAAGTGCAAGTAAAATTTCAATTAAGAGGAATTATTTTCTACCAAAAAAGACGAATTTAAAAATAACATGAAACTTCAATAAAATAGTCAAATTTTCAACCAAACATAATTTTAACTAAAATGATGAATCTTCAATAAAAAGATAAATTTTTAATCAAATAGTTGAATTTTTAACCAAATATTTAAATTTTCAACCGAAAAGATGAATTTTCAACCGAGTAGAATAATTTTCTACCAAGAAGATTAATTTTCTACCAAAAAAGATGAATTTTCAACAAAATACATGAGTAGCTTAGTTTTCAACTAAAAAAATGAAATATATATATTATCAGTTAAAAAAATTAGTTTCTAACCAAAAAAGAGAATTTTAAACTATTAAACAAATAGTTAAATTTTCAACCAAAAATATTAATTTTCTATTAAGAAGATTAATATTATACCCAGAAAAGGCGCATTTTGATAAAAATACATGAATTTCCAACCAAAAAATTAATTTTTTTTACAAAATAGATGAATTTTCAACCTAAAATATAAATTTCCAACCGAGTAGACTAACTTTTTACCAAAAAAATGAAATTTTCAATCAACGATTGAATAGTTAAATATTCAGTATAAAAAAAATTGAATTATCAACTAAAAAAGAAACGAATGTTCAATAAAATAGTTGAATTTATTACCAAAACAAATAAATTCTCAACGAAAATTGTAGTTTTTATTTCAACTAAAAAAGATTTTAATTTTATATCCGAACCAGTTGAATTCACCAAAAAGTTGAATTTTCATCCAAGAGAGATTAATTTTCAAACAAATAGTTGCATTTTAAACCAAAAAAGATGATATTTCCACAAAAAGGTGAATTTTCAACCGAGAAGATTGATTGTCTACAAAAAAAGATAAGTTTTCAACAAAACACATGGATTTTTAACAAAATAGTTAAATTTTCAACCAAAAAGGTGAATTTCCAACCAAGAAGATTAATTTTTTACCCAAAAGAAAAATAAATTGTCAGAAAATTTCAAAAAATTGCATGAATTTTCAATCAAATAGTTGAATTTCCAACTAAAAAAAATGAATTTTTACCACAAATAGAATAGGTAAATTTTCACTTAAAAACATTGATAGACAAACAAAAAGATGAATTTTCAAGAAAATACATGGATTATCGATCAAATAGTTGAATTTTAAAATAAAAAGAAGCATTTATCGATAAAATAGTTGAATTTTGAAATAAAATTTTGAAATAAAAAGAAGAATTTATCGATAAAATAGTTGAAGTTTCAAATAAAAAGAAGCCGTTATCGATAAAATAGTTGAATTTTAATTCGATCTGTTCAAGTAAAAATAGAAGTAAAATTTTCAATCAAGAAAACTTATTTTCTACCAAAAAGACGAATTTTTGAGAAAATACATGCAGATGCATTATTAACAAAATACATGATTTTTAATCAAATAGTTGAATTTTCAAATTAAAAAGATAAATTTTCAACCAAAAATGGTATAGTTAAATTTTCAGTTAAAAAGATTAACTGTCAACAAAAAAAAAAACAATTTTCAACAAAATAATTCAATTTTCAACCAAAAACATAAATTTTCTACCAGGAAAATTAATCTTAAGATTATTATTCTACAAAAAAGGCGAATTTTCACAAAAGTACATGAATTTATAATAAAAACAATAAATTTTTTAACAAAATAGTTGAATTTTCATCTAAAAAACTTAAATTTTTAATCAAAAATGGAATAATTAAATTTTCAGTTGACAAAATTAATTGTCAACCAAAAAAGATTTTAGTTTTAAGTTCGAATCAGTGGAATTCACTCAAAAAAGTTGAATTTTCAACAAAATATTAAAATTTTTAACCAAAAACAGATTAATTTTTGAACAAATAGTTGGATTTGAACCAAAAAAGATTATATTTCTACCATAATTCATAAAAAATGTTGAATTTTTGAACCAGGAAACTGAGTTTTCTACAATATAGTTCAATTTTCTACCCGAAAAAATGCATTCTCAACAAAAAAGTTAATTTTTTCGACCAAGCAGTTTAATTTTCAACTTAAAAAGATGAATTTTCAACGAAACATTTGAATGTTCAACCATAAAGATGAATTCTCAATCAAAAATATAGTGGTATATTTTTCATCTAAAAAAGTTAAATTTACAATCAAAAATGGAATAGTTGAATTTTCAGTTTAAAAAATTAATTGTCAACCAAAAAAGATTTTAGTTTCAAGTTCAAACCAGTGGAATTCACTCAAAAAAGTTGAATTTTCAACAAAATATTAAAATTTTTAACCAAAAAGAGATTAATTCTCGAACAAATAGTTGCATTTTTAACCAAAAAAGATCATATTTCTACCGTAATTCATAAAAAATGTTGAATTTTCGAACCAGGAAAATGAGTTTTCTACAATATAGTTTAATTTTCTACCCGAAAATATGAATTCTCAACAAAAAAGTTAATTTTCTACCAAATAGTTTAATTTTCAACTTAAAAAGATGAATTTTAAAGGAAACATTTGAATGTTCAACCATATTACCAAAAATACAATAGTAGACCTTCAACAAAAAAATAGATGTCTTCGAAAGTCCAGTAGAAAAGATTCGCATATAGTTTAAACAGAATAACAATCAAGTATAAAAAAAATTCTTCTAAATGAGATTACTTATAAGAGAATTTGATTATAAAGCAACAGAGAAATAAGAATTCCTCCAAGGATTCTGAAATAAACTATCCAATAAAAGCGAGCATCGCCTTAGATAGATTAATGTCACGTCCACTTTGTGTACTTAGAAAAGGAAAGAGTAAGCCCAGAAAACTACCCTGTAATATATTTCAGAAAATTACGTGTTCTCAGTGAGCTGGGAAAACGTGGAGGTACGTGACCTCTTTTAATGGAACAAATACCGCCTGGTGATAATAGGGTTGTTTTATGATTTACAATTGTATTTTATAATAATACATTACCAGAAATTTTTAACTTTTTTTTCAGACTAGATGGAGCTATAAATTAAAAATTATTTTAAATAATTTTTTCTGAAAAAAGATCTTCTCTTTTCGCTCCGCTGGGAGTCGAACCACAGAACTTCCGATTTCCGGTCGGGTGCTTTCCTGTTAAGCTACTAGAGAGATCGAGAGAAGAAACCTTTTTCAGAAATACACGCATTATTATGCTAGATGGTACAAACCAAATTTCTCTCTATTAGCTTAATGGGAAAGCACTTGACCGGAAATCAGAAGGTCTGTGGTTCGACTCCCAGCGGAGCGAAAAGAGAAGATCTTCTTTCAGAAAAAATTAATTAAAATAATTTACCAACGATTTACATCGTCGCAAAAATGTGATTTGAATACTTTTGGGGAAAATCCAAAAATAAATCAGAAATATTTGAAATACTGGTTGTGTCTCGTCGTCCCGGAAAACGAAATATAAATTTGATTTTATATGACCGTCAATAGAACAAATAGTAAGTTAAGACTATTTGATACTAGTATGGGAAATATTGATATAATTTAAGGATTTACTTAGGCATAAATCTTTAATCAAATAGTTGAATTTTCAACTAAAAAATATAAATATATGTTATCAGTTAAAAAAAATTAGTTAAAAAAAAACAAGAATTTTTAACAAAATAGTTAACTTTTTAAACAAAGAAAGATAAATTCTCAATCAAAAATGTAATAGTTAAATTTTCAGTTAAAAGAATTCATTGTTAATCAAAAAAAAAAGAACGAATTTTCTATGAAAAAAAGACACAGACACAGACCTTTTAAAATTAAAGGACAAAGCATCGACAACTGTAATTTGGTCATTGTGAATTCTCTTCTGTTAAAGCTCCTTCGGTTTTAACGAAAACATTCTCATCACGTATCTCATGCTTCGCACTCGATTTTGCCCAAAATCGAGATGTATATTATATTCATTTCTGTACCTCGGTCTGGGACTGCTTATTCAGATATTGCAAAATAAAGTATACATTTTAATTTTCATAATTACTTCAATATTTATTCTTTATTTTGCATTAGTTTTTATTCTCAGCTACCCTGAAAAATGTACCATTTCAATAAATTTATATTATTGCAGTTCATAATGTGCATTTATATTGAAACAGACGTATTTTCATTGTCTTGTTTTTATAATTAAAAAATGTTTACTTAAAAAAACAATTTATTTATTACTTTAATGCATCTTGTAACATTTTTTCATAATTTTAATTTGTTCATTTTCAATGTTATTTTTACGAATCAAACCAAAAATACGCATCCTAGCTTAAAGTGGTTGTAAGCAAATTTGTAGATATAATTTAGGCGGGAAATTTTGTTGAATAAAATGTTATTATAGCTTGTGTCGTTTTTCCAAAAAGTTATTTTTTTCTCTGTAATGTATTTTTATAATAAAAATGTATAACAAATTTGTAGATTTTTTTTATCATCGTTTGTCTATTAATTTTTTTTGTACCTTGTGTCGTTTTTCCAAAAATTTTATTTTTTATTATTAATTTTATTTTTTACGCTCAAAACAAAAGCTACGTGTCCTAAAAAAAACGAGTGATAACAAATTTGTAGCTCTTTTTTGGCTGAATAACTTTACTTCATTAATTTTTTTCCGTACCATGTGTCGTTTTTCGAAAAAATTAAGTTATTTTGTTTTTCACGTTATTTTTACGATTATTACAAAAGCTACGCATTCTGCCAAAAAATGATTAATAACAAATTTGTAGCTCTGGTTTACGTGAGCAACTTTTATCCGACCATTTTTTTCGTAGCTTGTGTCATTTG
>CAKNYM010049430.1:130583-149906 GCA_932195095.1 Andricus curvator
AATTTGTTAATTTTTACTGTTATTTTTTCCGATTAAAACAAAAACTACGCGTTCTATAAAAAAATAATTAATAACAAATTTGTAGCTCTTTTTCGGGTGGACGTTTGTCCATTAAATTTTTTTTTTAACCTTGTGAATGAATGAAAATTCATCTTTATGGTAGAAACGTCATCTTTCTCGGTTGGAAATTTATCTCTCTTGGCTGAAAATGAACTTTTTTGTCAAAAATTCATCTGCCTACTAAAAAAATCGTCAAAAAAAATGTAACGTCAAAGTTGAAATTTTTTTATGGAAACAATCTAATTTTTTACAACTAAGTATATTTATGTAAAGCATCATGGAATTAGTAAAGACACTCCTCAGAAATGATATCCAGTAGGTTAAAACATTGACAAAATTTGTTTATTTTGATATTCACAAATTAATTTTGTTAATTTGTTTGTAAGAAAACATGAAAGGGTTATGTAAAGACTCTCAGACCCGTGGAAGGGGGAGTATGATAAAAAACGAACTAATTTTAATTTAAAAAAATTGGAATGTAGGAATCCTCTCCAAGTCTTTATGATCTTAATTTGTTAATGAAAAAATAAACAAATTTATAAAAATTAAATTTTTTTCTAAAAATGGATGAGTCGAGCCGAGTACGTCATCTAGCCTACACTATACAGACAGGTATACAGATATACTGTATCTGTAGCTCAAAATTAAAATATCTCCTCCAGAAAACTAAATATGGCGGCTATTATGTCAAAAAATATGAAAATTTTGAGAAAAAATTTTTTCCATGATTTTTTTTCGCCTTGAAATTGCGAGAAAACTTCACATTTTCTTCAACCATCGGTGCACAACAATCGTGTAGTTTGACAGTACACTTTTAATTTTCATCATAAAAGTCGTTATAATTTAAAAAATGGTGATTTTTCACTTGAAAATTTTGAAAAAATATAGGTGTGTGGACGCTTCACTCAGATTGCAACGAATATTGGTGAAAGTGGCTGTACACAGGTTTTTCTGGTCGCTGAATCCGAATCTAGTGTCAGATTTGGGAAATTCAAGATGGCGGATCCAATATGGCGGCCCAAATATTGAAAAATGTTTATTTTTTGCCATATTGGATCCGCCATATTGAATTGCGAAAATCTGACACTAGATTCGAATTCAGCGACCCCAAAAACCTATGCACGGACAATTTCATCCAGTTCCAAACATTTTTTAATTTTGGTCGCCATATTGGATCCTCCAACTTGAATTTTGAAAATCTGACACTAGATTTGGATTCAGCGACCCCAAAAACCTATGTACGGACTATTTCATGCAGTTCCGAACATTTTTACAAATTTGAGCCGCCATATTGGATTCGCCATATTGAATTTCGAAAATCTGACACTAGATTCGGATTCAGTGACCCCAAGAACCTATGCATGGACAATTACATCCAGTTCCAAACATTTTTTAATTTTGGTCGCCATATTGGATCCGCCATCTTGAATTTCGAAAATATTACACTAGATTCGGATTCAGAGACCCCAAAAACCTATGTATGGACCATTTCATCCAGTTCCAAACATTTTCACATTTTGGTCGCCATATTGGATCCGCTATCTTGAATTTCGAAAATCTGACACCAGATTCGGATTCAGCGACCCCAAAAACCAATTTTTGGACAATTTCATCCAGTTCCAAATATTTGTCAAAATTTTGGTCGCCATATTGGATCCGTCATCTTGAATTTCGAAAATATGACACTAGATTCGGATTCAGCGAGCCCAAAAACCTATGTACAGACACTTTCATCTAGTTCCCAAATTTTTTTATTTTGCTCGCCATATTGGATCCGCCATCTTGAATTTCGAAAATCTGACACTAGATTTGGATTAAGCGACTCCAAAAACCTACGTATGGACAATTTCATCCAGTTCCAAACATTTTTCAATTTTGGTCGCCATATTGGATCCTCCAACTTGAATTTTGAAAATCTGACACTAGATTTGGATTCAGCGACCCCAAAAACCTATGTACGGACTATTTCATGCAGTTCCGAACATTTTTACAAATTTGAGCCGCCATATTGGATTCGCCATATTGAATTTCGAAAATTTGACACTAGATTCGGATTCAGCGACCCCAAAAACCTATGTATGGACAATTTCATCCAGTTCCAAACATTTTTTAATTTTGGTCGCCATATTGAATCCGCGATCTTGAATTCCGAAAATCTGACACTATATTCGGATTCAGCGACCCCAAAAACCTATGTATGTACAATTTCATCCTGTTTCAAACATTTTTTAATTTTGGTCGCCAAATTGGATCTGCCATCTTGAATTTCGAAAATTTGACACTATATTTGGATTCAGCGACCCCAAAAACCTACGTATGTACAATTTCATCCAGTTTCAAACACTTTTTAATTTTGGTCGCCACATTGGATCCGCCATCTTGAATTTCGAAAATTTGACACTAGATTCGGATTCAGCGACCCCAAAAATCTATGTACGCACACCTATATTTTTTCATAATGTTCAAGTATACTGTCAAATTAAACGATTTTTGTGCACCGATGGTTGAAGAAAGTGTGAAGTTTTTTCGCGATTTCAATGTGAAAAAAAGTCCTGAAAAAATCTTTTCTCAAAATGTTCATATTTTTTGACATAAAAGCCGCCATATTTAATTTTCTAGAGGTGATATTTCAATTTTGAGCTCTGATTCTGAAAGAGCATACCCGAAAATGTTAGGAAACAGGGTTTTCGTCCAAAAATTCCCACTCCTTAATTATAATAATGAGGTTTAAAATTGAATAAAAAAATCGGTTATTCGTCGTTAATGAGTTAAATTTAATTTGTTCCATTTTAAACATAATTAAGAAGGTAAAAGATATTAATCGTTAAAAAAAAATGCACAGTATATTCAGCTAAAAAAGAACAAAAAATGTTTGCTATTAGTAATCGATTTCTTGAAATTTATTTTTTTCGACCCACCCTAGTGTCGCAACGTGAATAAAGTTGGGTGTGCACACAAGGGTTAAAAATGTAGAAACTTTGGAATAAAATAAAAAAATAGACTTGACGAAAATTTGTTACTTTATAGTAAAAATTGTTATCTATTTTTATATTTTTAGTCAAACTTCAAAAAGAAAAATTGAAATTCTTTTTGCATCGACGCTATTCATGCTACGAATTCGCGCACTTTAAAGATTGATTGCACCTGTGAATACAGGAGCCTGTGGAGGCTATGGATTATATTTACTTGTTCACGTTGCTCGATATTTGCACCTGCGGCCAGCAAGAGCTTGCAGATTTCCGTGTGCCCCATTTCGGCCGCTATGTGTATGGGAGACTGGAGTCTCTGGAATAAAGCAAATATTTCACAGGAAATGTTATTGATTTTTATATACATATGAAATAAAAGGGAAAAGTATATTGTTAATTCCATGTGACGAGTGGGTCACGTGACCGGATTCCTACCTTACCGGCACTTTTTTTATTTGTCAACTTATTTTCACACTTAGCGCCACATTGAGTTGAAAATTTGGGATACTAAATAAGAAGAACTAAGAAACGCGGCTCTGGTCCTAAATTTTTATAATTATGAAAAAAGCAAAAAAAATTTGTTATAAAAAAAAAAAATTTATACTTATAAAAATTTAGGACCAGAGCCACGTTTCTTAGTGCTTCTTATTTATTATCCCAAATTTTCAACTCGATGTGGCTATTTGTGTGAAAATAAGTTGACAAATAAAAAAAGTGCTGGTAAGGTAGGAATCTGGTCACGTGACCCACTCATCACATGGCCTTAAAAGGATAATAACTTCATTACGAAAGTTCTTTTGTTCGAAAAGAAATTTTTTAATTGGTCTATTTTTCATTGTGACACAAAAGCACATAGGGGACATGCGGACTAGATATCAGTACACTAGTGTGGTCCAAAAATTAGACTTTCGATGATTGGTGATCGACCCCCCCCCCAATTTTTTCGTTTTCCGAAAAAAGAAATTCAATATTTTTTTTCAAATCGGTCAACAAGGAGCGGATAAGAGCCACTGTGAAGTTATCTGACGAGCGCAGCTCGGCTCTCACATGTGGAGAACCCCTGTTAGACCGGCGGTAAACGTGCGCGCGCACGCCGGGCTACGTTGCCACGTGACCCCCTCTCTACCGGGCCGACGCACAGTGGAAAAAAATGACTTTTTTGTTCAAAATAACGTACAGCCCACAAATATCGACCGATTTGGACAAAAAAAATTGAAAAAAAGCTGATAAGATTTCTAAGAGAGTTGTAGAGTCTTATGTTTAAATTAGGCTTTCAATTTTTTCATAAATAAACAAATATGACGCAAAAAATGGCCATTTCTTCTATTTCTGGTTCCTGGTGCTCGTCAGTAACAGAAAAATGGTTGAAATCGCCTAAATTTCATAGAGTAACATTAGTTGAAGATTTTTCAATATTATACGGGTGTCCAAAAAGTAACGAAACACCTAAATAATTTTCTAGGTAAAATATTTTTCAAAAAGGTCAAGGTGATTCTTGAAGTAACTTTTAACGAGGAATCCAGTGAAAACCTTGAATTTGACCTTGAGCTTGACCTTCAAGGTTATTTCAAGGTCAACTGAGTTTTTTAAAGTGGGAACCCCTATTTTTGACAACGGCAATCGAAAGAGCGGGAAATTTTTCGTCCAAACATGTACTCAGGTCATGGGTCAAGGATGACCTTGAACTTCAGCTGAAGGTTTTTAGGCTTGACCCAGGTATGGGTCGGGTCCAATCTGTAGTGCTTCGGCGCAGGTGTTTACGAAAAAGGTCGAGGTCAGTCTTGGAGTACCTTTTAACGAGGAATCCAGTGGTGACCTCAAATTTGACCTTGAAATTGACTATGAGAGTCAAAAATTTTTTTTGAATTAAAAAAATTGATGTTCAAGATCACCCTGGACCCATGACCTGAGTACATGCTTGGACGTAAAATTTCCCGCTCTTTCGATTGTTGTTGTCAAAAATAGAGCTTCCCACATACAAAATAAAGTGACTTTGAAATAACCTTGAAGGTCAAGCTCAAGGTCAAATTCAAGGTCACCACTGGATTTCTCGTTAAAAGTTACTTCAAGAATGACCTTGACCTTTTTGAAAAATATTTTACTTGGAAAATTATTTAGGTGTTTCGTTACTTTTTGAAAACCCATATAATGAACAAGACAATTTTTTATAAACAAATTATTTATTGAAAGAGTGTTTTCAAGGATTTTCCATAATGTTACGTTTTTTTATGTTATATTGAAAGAACTTTGGATAAAAACAATATAAGGATGAAGACATTTCTTCTTGAGATTATTATTGTTAATATTATGAACAAATTTAATAAACGAATGCATTAATCAGGCATTTTTCGACAAATTTTTTTTTTTTTTGAAACGAATCCTTTCAGTTGAGACCTTCATGAAAATTTCAGCAACATTCATAATTAGTTGATAAATTTTATGATATTTAAAACAAATTTAATAAACAAATGCATTAATCGGGCATTTGTCGACAGAAAAATTCGTTTTTTTCGATGTCAACTTTTTAAATTAGGAATTTCATTATAATTTCAGCGAAATTCATAACTTTTTGATGAATTTTATGATTTTTTTAAACAAATTCAATAAACAAATGCATTATTGGGGCATCTGTAGTCGGAAAAATTCGTTTTTTTCGATGTCAGTCTTTTTAATTGGGAACTTCATGATAATTTCAGCAAAAGTCATAATTAGTTGATAAATTTGACGTTTTTTGAAACAAATTGAAGAAACAAATGCATTATTTGGGCATCTGTCGATGAAAAAATTGTTTTTTTTTTCGATGTCAGTCAGCTCGGTTTTCGAAAAAAAGGAAAAAATAAGTACTTCTTATTAAGTTGATTAAAATTAAAGTTTGGCCACTTCTCAAGGAACGTTCAAGAAGTCATTTCAACACAAAAAATGTTGGTTTCGACCCCCCCCCCCAAACCCACTTATACTGTTCCCGGAAAGTTTCCCGAAAATTTTTTTTAAATTAATTATTTAAATTTGATAAGTCAAGTAGTACTAATTTTAAATTGTTTCAAGAAAGTTATTATGTTTCGAGATAAATAATACAGTTGATGAATTTGAAGATTGATATTTCTTGATCAACATATTTGGTAATTATTTAAACAATTCTTATTTGTTTAAACAATTTTTTCCCTGTTAATTGTAAAAATTTATTTTTTTCTGGAATTATTGACACAATTAACGATCATTAAAAGTAATATATTTTTTCTCAGGATATTTGGAAATTGTTTAAATAATTTTTTATTCTGTAAATCTTGTGAAGTTATTATTTTCTGAAATTAATATCGCAGTAATGAATGTTCAGAGTGATATATTTGTGAAAGATAGTTTGGAATTATTTAAACAATTGATATTACTTGCTCTTTTTTATAGAAAAGACGGAGAAAGTTATAGATAAAAAAAATTATTATTATTTTTTAAACAATTAAGGTATGAGTTCTGAAATGAGAAAATACTGAATAATAAGCTACATATTCTAAGAGATTAAAAAAAAACAAGAAGTTTCTTGATTGTTCAAATAATTGCAAAACTGTCTTCCACAATGAATGTCACTCTTAACATTCATCAACTGCATCAACTAAACGTAACAAAAATCGTTAGTAGTGTCATTTTAAGATATACTGCGAAACAATTTTTGGAACAATTGAACATTTTTTAAATAATTCACAAATATTCTGAACAAGAAATATTATTCTAAAAAAAATCAACTATATCATTTATCCCGAAAAATAATAACTTTTCACGATTTGAAGGCGAAAAAATTGTGTAAACAAATAATAAATGCTTAAAAAATTCAAAATTAGCTAGAAAATACTTAGAAACTTGTGACTTATCAAATAAAAATATTTCATGTTCAAAAAGTTCTAAAAAAATTATCTTTAGCATGAATTTTCCATGAAATTGCTATTTTGCATTTTTTGGGGCATTTTCCAGGCAAAATACCAGGCGATACAAATTAGACGTTATTCGGTGGAAATTATTCCTCGAATATTCCTTTAGGTCACTGAACATTAACTTATAAAAATTTAATAAGTACTTCTTTTTTCCATTCTTTCGAAAAACAAGCTTTTATCATTTAAAACCCCATGATAGTTTAAAAAGCCTTAAGCACGGGTTAATGTTGATTAATTTGAAAAAAATGGAATTTATTTTCAGGGAAATGGAAAAATTGTGGGGAGGGGGTGTCGATCACAAAAAATCGGAAGTTGAATTTCTACAGGTATAAATTTTGACCACTCTATTTTTGTTCTCCTTATAACAACAGGATTTTCCGAGATATCGCATTTAATTCCCAAAAACATCACAAAAAATCACATGTCCAATCAATTTGAAAGATATTCTTTAGACGAAACTCAAATAGGGGATCTCTAAATCATATCTGATTTTGAATTTTTTTTTGTTGAAAAATTTCTTGACTTAAAAGGTACAACTTAGGCTAAAGTGCGTGTTCAGATTCGGAAAGAATTTTTTTGCCCTTATAAAATTAATCACCCTCATATATAATAATGCTAATTTTTATTTTTATCTGCAAGAATATATATCAAAATTTCAAAAGATGTCTTGGTTTGAGTTTTCAGTAGGATAAGGTACAGTGAGTGAACGATGAAACATATCAAGTAGTAAAAGCAATTTAATTCCAGCCTTGGAAGGATATCAAGTAGAAGACATTTTATGTCAGTCTTAAGTGGTGCGAAGTAATATACGTAATTTTATGCCAGTTGTAAGAAGTGTCAGGTATTTATTGGCCTTTGGTTGTGGATTGTGATTTTATCAAATAAAAAACAAAAGAAAAGTAGTATAAGTCGTTTTAGGTCAGGCGATTCGTGAGACTTACAGAAGAGATTTAAGTAGTATACGTTATATTATGTCAGTCGTAAAAGTTACCAACTAGTACAAGTAATTTAACGACAGCCTTGAATGAAGATCAAGTAGTGTAAGTTATTTTAATCCAGCTACAAGGCGTTTCAGTAGTCCAAGTCATTTTAAGCCATCCTTAAGAAAGTAAATTTGCATAATCAAATTGAATTCATTCATAAGAAGGCAAAGTAGTATAAGGGGCATTATTAAATTTCATCACATAAAAAGTAAAAAAGTGGTACAAGCCGTTTTAAGTCAGCCGATTAGGCAGGTTTTACACTTGAAGTCAGAGAATATCTCGGGGACGAAATTTTATGATCATTTTGTTCCTGATTCTAAACTCGTTGGTCACCCTCTTCAAAAATCCACCGCCAAATTTGAAAAAGGTTAAAAATCACCAAGATGGCTGTGGTTTTTCTAAAAATATTCAAAGTAGATCTCAAAAAATCAAGGCTTATATTTTTTGCCAATTTTTTAGTAGAATTCCCACTTTTATAAGGAAGACATCTTTTAAGTTTTATGCGGGCTGAATAATTTTTGTGGTCAGAAGAATTTTTTTTCATAAAATCGAATTTTCTACTTTATTTCGCAAACAACTGTTCACGAACAAAATTCGAAAATTATGTTCATAGGAAAAAAATTCTTCCAACCTCAAAAATGGTTTAGCCCACATAAAGCTGATGTGATGCCGTTTTCTATTAGCAGAAACTTTTCAAAAATATTGGGAAGAATAAAATAGGTAAGAGTTTCATGAATATATTTTTTCATCTTTTAAAAATTTTAGAAAAAAAAAATATTTTCTGAAAAACTCCACCTTTTTATTATGAAGGTACAAATTTGGGGGAAAAAAGCACAAAATTCCTATTACGTATAATTTCGTAGAAATTTTTTTTTCGCAAATCCGAAAAATGCGTATTGCGTAATTTAATGTTAGGTATAAAGGGTGCCAGTAGTATAAGTGAATTCAAATCAAGCAGAAGAATTAGGTATTTAAGTTTCAAGTAGAGGCAGTGACTTTATGTCAGCCTTATAAAAGGTTTCAAGTAGTATAAGTAATGTAATGTCAGCCTATAGGGGCGTGAGGTAGTATACCTAATTTTATGTCAGTCTCAAAAGTTGTTAGGCAGTATAAGTAATTTTATGTCAAGCGCAAGGGATGCCAAGTAGTAAAAGCTATTTTAAGTCAGAGGATGCAAAATCCACACCTACAGGAAAAGGACTTCAAGTAGTAAAAGTAAGGGAACGTTAATTAATTACGTAAGGCTTTTTCGGGGGGGAGAGGTCTGGAAAATCTTACAAATCTTTACTTATTTGGAGGGTGGGGGGGGGGGGGGTTAAAATGATTTCTTACGTAAGTTTCCTCCTTCTAATTATCTTTCAAAAATATGCTAATCTTGGGTCCATGAGTTAAACCATTCTTTGAATCTAGTGATTTATTAGTAATTAATAAGATTAATTTTTAATTTAATTTAATTATATATTATATATTAATTATTTATTATAATTTGATTTAATTAATTAATAAAATTAGTAACCTTTCATGAAATCTCGTGGAATCCCTGGAAACCTTGAAATCCTTCGAAATTCTGTGAACTCTTTTGAAAATTTTGTAAATCCTCAGCAATTTTTGAAATCATGTAACAAATATTTGGAATCTTTTGAATTCGATGGATATTGTAGATTGTCCCTGGAAATCCCTTGAAAACAATTTAAAAACTGTAAAAATCCATAGGATCGCTTGCAATCTTTAAAATTTCTTAAAAATACCTTATAATATTCAAAATTCTATGGAAATCCATCAAAATCTCTAAAAGTTGGTTAAAATTCTTGAAAGTCTGTGAAATTTTTCAAAATCTTACAAAATCAGTTGAAATATTTGAAATACCTTCAAAATTCATTGAAATCTTAAAAATCCGTGGGAATCTTTCCAAATATCTTGAAATCCCTTAAAATCTTTGGAAATCTCTTTGAATTCGATAAACAGTTTCCAAAATAATCCTTACATAATAAAAATTAAATAAAAATTTATGTCAAATTAAGTATCGTCCCCTATACGCGAATGGAATTTCTTATAAAAAAAAAATTACAAAAGTTAAAAGTTAATTGAAAATATATGAATAGTATAATGGCTTTTAGGTCCTGGAACGGTGGGGCTGAACCAAGTTCAAATTAAAGTTCCAAGTAAATAGAATTTTTGATTGTTTAGTGTATCTGCTGGGCGCTTTTAAAAAAAAATTGATTTTCGTACTTAATTACAAAAAATGAAATTTTCATAAGATTACTTGGTAAATATTGGTTAAGATTCTTTTCAAATAGGCTTTTGTTATTATTCGTGTTTGCGTGTCACCTCACGAATATATCAAGATGAAAACAAAAATAATCGGTCGGGCATTTTTTGCAAAAACTCGATTTTTGTATTTAATTACTAAGAACATTTTAAGATGAAAATAAAAATAGTCAGAAAAGTGGTTTTTGAAAAGAGTCGATTTTCGTACGTAATTGAAATGAAATCATTCTGCACATCCAATTGAAAACTGTATTATTGGCATATTTTTGTCACCATAGCATTTTATTTATTGACTATTATTTTTAAAAAAGAATAGTTCATTTACGGGCATTTTTAAGAGTATATTACTTTCAATTGTTATACCTAACGTTTAATTTTGAGTCGCAATAAGATTTTACACTACCACAATAAAATGTTTTGTCTTACTTAAATTTTGTCATTTCATATTAATTAAAGACACAAATCTAATTTTTTCAGAAAGCGCCAATCCAATGATTTTTATTTTCATCTTGAAATATTCCTGGGGTGACAGACAACCACATTCAATAAAAAAATGTTAACCAATATTTACCATATAACCTTATCATAATTTCATTTCTCAGTAATTAAATACAAAAATCTATTTTTTTTTCCCAAAAAATACTTCTTCGATTATTTTTATTTCCATCATAAAATGTGTGTAGGTTAACAGACAATCACATTCAATAAGAAATTGATTAAAAAGATATTAACCAATATTTACCATATAATATTATAAAAATTTCTTCATTTTTTTGGTATCTAATTACAAAAATGGAATTTTTCAAAAATCGACGGACGGATTTTTTTCGTTTTTACCTTAAAATGTTCATGGGATGCCACATTGCCATAAGCAATGAATCAAATATACTTAGAATTTGCATTTAAGCATCGTTTAGCCCCACCGTGTGGGATGAATGGTTTTAGGGTTTTAGGGTTTGTATTATTTGAAAATCTATTTACACTTACTAGAATTGCAGAAAATTAAGTGGAAAATAAAACAAAAAACTCTAGACCCTAATGACAATTAAAAAAAATCTTCTTTAAAATTAGTATACTTTACATCATCAGGCCTAACAGATATCAAGTAGATCAAGTAATTGAATGCAATCCTTTAAGGATTATCAAGTAGTATAAGTTATTTTATGCCAAAAAAATAATTGATTTTAAGTAGTACAAGTCATTTTAAGTCATACGTAAGTAAGTAAAGTAGTATAAGTAAATTTAATTCATCCGCAACAAGATAAAGTAGTATAAGTAAGTCGGGCAATTCATTGGACGGCGGCTGCAGTGAAATGAAAGATAAGAAAAGAAGGAATATGATTTTTGAAAAAACCGAAAAAATATAGCGTATTTCGACAAAAATCAAATGAAAAAATTGTTTTAATTTTTTTTGGTGAAAACTTCGAAATGTTTTCTTCTTCCAAGTTCTATGGAGAAGAGCATCTTGTTTTACAAAATGCCCATAACTTTCATTACATTCCAAAAAAAATGGCAAAAATATTAGAATTTAAATAAAAGTCGACCTCAAATTTCAAACTGTTGTATCTCCCAGAATTCTCAAAATTTTCGAAAATCCTTAGACCACAAAATATCACCCGTAAAGCACTGAAACTTCACTAATTTTCATTAAAATCGATTAGATAGCTGCCAGGTTTGATACTCCTGAACTGGAGAGCGGCCTGTCTAGAAGATATTAAGCAGTACAAGTACTTTAATGCCATCCTTTGAGGAATATTAAGTAGTATAAGGCATTTTATTCCAGCAATAGTTAATTTCGAGTAGTGCAAGTAATTTTAAGTCATCCTTAAGAAAGTAAAGTAGTACAAGTAAATTTAATCAATCCGTAATAAGGTAAAGTAGTATAAGTAAATTAGAGTCAGAAAATTATTTGACCTGCTAGGCAATTCGTTGTACTGCTGCTCTTTAAATATCCATGACTTGCGAATCTAATGAGTATCCATTAACCTTTGTTTTTAGTTCAAAGATAAGAAAACAAGGAATATGATTTTAAAAAAATAGAAAAAAATATAGCCTATACCGTTAAAAATCCATTCAAAAAATTGTTTTAATTTCTTTTTTGTGAAAATTTTGAAATTTTTTCTTTTATATTGTATTGTATAAAACATCATATTTTTTACAAATAAAATTAAATCAAAATACAGAACAAATTTCATGCTATCCTTTAAGGAATGTCAAGTAGTAAAAGTCATTTGAATGAAGAAATAATTGGTTCCGAGTAGTACACGTCATTTTAAGTCGGCCATGATTGATTTCAAGTAGTACAAGTCATTTGAAGTCATCCGTAAGAAGACAAAGTAGTATATGTAAATTTAAGTCAGGCAATTCGTTGGACTGCTGCTCTTTAAACATTCATACCTCGCGAACCAGATTAGTATCTATGAACTTTCTTCGTTAAATGAAAGATAAGAAAACAAGGAATATGATTTTTTTTTAAATCGAAAATAATATAACGTATCCCGTCAAAAATCCAATCAAAAGATTGTTATAATTTCTTTTTTTGTGAAAATTTTGAGATTTTTTTCTTTTATGTTGTATATATAACAGCATCTTTTTAACAAATGAAATTAAATAAAAATACAAAACAAATTTCATGCTATATTTTAAGAACGTTAAGTAGTAAAAGTGATTTGTACCAGACAATTAGTTGGAAATGATTTTATTTCTGAATTAAAAAGCTTTTCCAAAATGAAAAATAATATCCAAATACACTTGTGGTGAAAAAGACGACATTGTAGAAAAAGAACGACTGAATAATCTCGAAAAATAACATTCCCGACACTGTGAAATTCCCGAATAGTAAAATTCTCGAATACTAAAATTCCCAAATAATAAAATTCCCGAAAAGTTTATAATATTATCGAATTGGAAAATTCCCGAATAATGAAATGCCAGAATAATCAAATTTCCGGACAGTTTATAATATTACCGAATCTGAAAATTTCAGAATAATAAAATTTCCGAATAATAAAATTCCCTTAAAATAAAATTCCCGACCGTGTAAAATTCCCGCATTGGAAAATTCCCTGATCAAAAAATTCAGAATAATCAAATTTCCGAATAATAAAATTTCCGAATAATAAAATTCCCAAAAAATAAAATTCCCGAATAATAAAATTCCTGGACAGTTTTTAATATCACCGAATTGAAAAATTTCCGAATAATAAAATTGCCGACAGCTTATAATACTACCGAATTTGCAAATTTCCGAATAGTAAAATTCCCGGCAGGAAATTGCCGAATTATAGAAATAAAATATCCGAGCTAGAGAATTCCCAAGTTTGAATAATTGAAAAAATTTCTTTCATAAATATTATTTATTTATTCAAAATACAATAATCAAATATTTTTAGCAAAAAAGATTATTTTTCATGTTTAAAGATTCTAAAATTATTGTTTAAATGTAAAATAATAATAATTGACAAAATATATTTCCGGATGACAATTTTCTTCAATTATTGTTATTTTTTATTCAAACCATAATTTTAAAAACTTTGAAAATTAAAAAAAATGTTCTGATAAAAATGTTTGATTATTGTGTTTTTAATAAATAAATAATATTTAATACAAACCATTCTTTTAATTTTTCAAATTCAGTAATTCTATAATTTGGGAATTTTATAGTGCGAATATTTTATAATTCGGCAATTTTTTTCAGGAATTTTATTATTCGGCATAATTCCAATTTCGGTAAAATTATAAATTGTCGCAAGGTTTATTATTAGGCATTTCTCCAATCTGTTAATATTATGAACTGTTCGAGAATTTAATTATTTGGAAATTTTATAATTCGGGAAATTAATCATTCGGGAATTTTCCTATTCAGAAATTTCGCAGTGTCAGAAATGTTATTTTTCGGGATTTTTCATTCGTTCCAATGGAAAATCCCGGAATAATAAAATTCCCGATTGATAGAATTCCCGACAGTTTATAATATTACCGAATTTGAAAATTCCCGAATAATAAAATTGCCGAATTATAAAATACCCGAACTAGAAAATTCCCTAATTATAAAATTCCCGAATTTAAACAAATAACATTTTTTTCAAATAAATATGATTGATGTATCAAAAATACAATAATCAAATATTTTCAATGTTTAAAGTTTTTAAAATTATTGTTTGAATTAAAAATAACAATAATTGGAAACAATTTTCTTCCAGAAATTATTTTTCGGGATTTTTCAGTCCCAAATTTTTTTTCAATTATTGTTTTAAATTCTAACAATAATTTTAGAAACTTTGAACACTCAAAGTATTTTTTTTTCATAGAAATATTTGAATATTGTATTTTCCATAAATAAATAATATTTATTCATAAAAATTAATTGCTTACATTTGGGAATTTTCTATTTCGGATATTTTATAATTCGGGAAATTTCGGTCGGGAATTTTATTATTCGGGAATATTCAAATTCGGTATTATTATAAACTATTGGGAATATTTTTATTCGAGAATTTCCAAATTCGGTAATATTTCGAACTGTTGAGAATTTTCCAATTCGGTAATATTATAAACAATTTGGGAATGTTATTATTCGGCAGTTTTCGCCGCAGCGAGTAGTGGGGGAAGTGGTGGGAGAAGAAAAGGAGCAGAGGCGTCAAGCTGCCGCCGCCTCGCACGCATTCAAAGACTCTTTTTCAATAATTTATATCTTGTCAAATAATGCAGATAGAAAATTTCTGATTGCACCCCTAGAAAGTTCAGTTAAAGAATTTACAGAATCCATCATAATTCGAAGATCGATTTTTTCCCTAGTAGGTCCCTTTTCTCGGATCGCGTCACATATAATGTCATCCTTTAAGGAATGTGAAGTGGTATAAGTTTTTTTAAGACCGCTACAATTGATTTCAAGTAGTATACGTCATTTCAAATCAGCCGTAGTTGCTTTCAAGTGATACAAGTTATTTTAAACCGGAAATAATGGACTCCAAGTAGTATATGTCATTTTATGTCAGCCATAATGGATTTCAAGTAGTGCAAGCCATTTTGAGTCGTCCGTAAGAAAGTAAAGTAGTATAAGTAAATTTAATTGATACGTAGGAAGGACAAGTAGTATAAGTAAATTCAATTGATAAGCAGGAAGGAAAAGTAGTATAAGTAAATTTAATTGATATGTAGGAAGGAGAAGTAGTATAAGTAAATTTGAGTCAAAAAATTCGTTGGCCGTGGTATAAGCGACCCGAAGGTCGGTGCGCGTCTCTAGAATGTAGGTTTTTGAAAACTTTAGTTGATGAATAGGAAGGCAGGAAATAGTTTTACCGTATTAAGACTGTTCAAGTCGGCCCCTTTATTCACAAGAATTTCTACGGTGTCAACCTCATTACTTTGGCAGGCTAGATGCAGCGGAGTATTACCATTCTGTAAATCATTTGGTTCGTTAATTAAAGCGACTAATGAAGCTTTCTCTATTCATGTTGCGCATTAAAGAGTACTCAGCGTGAAAGCTTTTCAAGCGTGAATGACTCTTTATGAAATTCCAAAATGTGACAAAAAGACAAAAAGTCGAAAAGTACATACCTTGCACTGCTTGTTGAGCAAACCACCGTGCTGAATAATCGATTCGAGTATTCCTTTGCATCCTTGACTTGCAGCCACGTGAAGCGAAGTCACTCCCATCTTCAAAATATGTTTCGACAGACATTTTTAATGATAAATAGAAAACAAATTATTATTTGTTTTCTTTCACGAAATTTTTTAAATTAAAATATAAAATAATAATGATACAACATTTTTGCAGTTCCAAGTTTCTATTATCTAAAATAAAGTAAAATAAAAGCAAGGAAAATTTTTTTGATAGTTGATCAAAATAATATATAATTTAAAAAAAAAAAGTTAAACAACCACCGCAGGGTCCCACTAAGAGCAACTGCCATCCAACAAAATGTCAATAGCCCCCAGTAGCACCGCGGTAAATCACACCTATGGCCACGTCTCACAACCGTGAGATGGGTGGTATATATATATATATATATATCATAGTAATTAACTTTAGAATTAATATATAATATTTTTGTACAAGATATAAACGATCAAACCAAATATAAATAACCAAATACCAATTTTCATCAAAAAACACTAACATATATGATGTTTTATTAAAAATAGTTTTTATAGACAAAAAGCACTAATATATTATAACAAAAAATGGTCTAAAATGAAAGTTTTTTTTTGTCGCAAAAATTTTTCTATTTAAGTATTGAAGTAATAAGTATTCAAGTAATGAAAAGCAAATCAAGTTTTTTTTTAATAGATGAAAACTGATATTTCTAATGCACGAAGTGTCTTTCTACTTTTAACAGGAAAATAAATATTTAATAATAATAAATAATAGGCATAATAAGCATAATTTAAAATTGTTAACAAATTTTTAATCTTCTTTGAAATCCAATGATTTTTTAGTAAAAGTAACGATTTCCTGTATAAAACAACAAATCCAAAAATTGTGAATTTTATGATCCTGAGCGATAATTTGAAGAATAATGGTAATCTCAAAAATCTCATAATTTTGTTATCAAAAATACCAAGTTGCCACGAAAAACACTAACATAATATAACAAAAAATGGTTCCCAATTCTAAATATTCTTTACAATTTAATTTTTTGTTTGGTTTAAAATAACCATTTCTCGCCGAATAATTTTAACATAACCTTAAATTGTAAAAATCCTGTTTGAAATTTAATTTTTTGTTGTTTAAAACAAACGATTTCATGTGAAAAATGTTAACTTTACCTAAAATTGTGCCGAAATTTCAAATCTTCTTTGAAATCTATACCGATTTTCTATGAAAAACTATGAATTTAAATGTTTTGAATAATGATCTGAAGAATAATAATAATCTGAAAAATTTTATCACTTTTTTAATTAACAATACCAATATTCGACGAAAAACAATAAGATAACAAAAAAATTTTCCATATTGTAAATCTTCTCTAAAATTTAATGATTTTTGTTTAAAATTACCGATTTCTGGTAAAAAACATTAACATAACCTTAAATTGTTCCAAAATTGAAATGTTCTTTGGAATCTATTTCGATATTTCCGGCGAAAACGGTTAGATTCACTACAATTGTACAAAAATTGTTCATCTTTTTTTAAATCTAATGAATTTTTTACTAAAAATACCGATTCTAGGTCTAAAACGCTAACATAATCTAAAATTTTTTTAAATTTGTGAATCTGTTATGAAATATAATTTTTTTGAATTTAGAATACCAATTTCTAAAAATTAGATTCTAAATTTTGTTCAAATTATAATTGGTTTTGTTTGTAAATACCAGTTTTCCATGTAAAAGTTAATATAAACTGAAACTGTTAAAAAATTGTCAATCTTGTGAAACGCTAATGTAGCCTAAAATTGTTAAAAAAATCTTTAATCTTTGAAATCTAATAATTTTTAATCAAAAACACCCATTTCCGGCGTATAACGCTAAAATAATCTAAAATTGTTTAAAATTCCGAAAAAAACACTAACATAAAACATGTGTATTATTTTAAATAATTTATGAACTAATTTTAAATTAATTAAACTAATAAGAATGTTGTGCTTCAACAAGAAAATCAAAAATTTATATTCCGGGTTTTTAAACATTTGTCTGAAAATAAATTTCCCAGTTGTATTTATTTTAAGTCTTCTTCTATTTTTGGAAATTTCTCAGTAACTTTTCATCCTAAAGATAGGAAACGATTTCGAAAGTTTTGAATTGTAAAGTTTGAAGGTAGGAGCTAAAGTTATCCACTTTTGATCGCTCACCTCGTCAGTAAGTTCAGTATTTGCTCCAACTTTTAAAAGCAGCTGAGCAATCGCTGTATATCTATTTCTAGTAGTCACATGTAGAGGTGTATTCCCTTCATCATCTTGAGCATCCACGTAAGCTCCTAGACCTATCAAAACCTCCACGGCTTCCAAATGGCCCTGCGAGCACGCACAGTGCATAGCTGTTTGTCCTTTCTAATCAAATTAAAATTTTTTTTTTATGGTGAACACTTCAGAATAGGGCTATTTAAAAATGTATAATGCAATGTTCTAAGCAATTGCCTGGATGTGTGTGTGTGTCTGTGTGGATGTGTGTGTCGATGTCACACTTTTTTGTGAACGTTCGAGACGAATCGATTGACCTATAATATTAATACATTTTATTGAAGAGTAAGGAAGCTACTGTAATGCATAATATTTGAAAAGACTTTTTTCTTCAACATAATTCAAAGTTGATGCAAGAATATAAAAGATTCATTTGTTTAAGACGAATCGATTGACCTACAATATTAATACATTTTATTAAAGAGTAAGGAAGTCATGGTAATTTATATATTTTTAAAATCGATTTTTATAGTAAAAATTTTCTCATTCTCATCATTTAAAGTTGATCCGACAATAGAAAAGTTGTGTAGATTCAAGACGAATCGATTGACCTATAACATTGATACATTTTATTTAAGAGTAAGGAAGCTATGGTTATGCATAATATTTGAAAAGACGGTTTTTTATAGTAAAACTTCTTTCACTAATATAATTCAAAATTGATGCAATAATATAAAAGATTCCTTGGTTCGAGACGAATCGATTGACCTACAATATTAATAAATTTTATTGAAGAGTAAGGAAGTTATGGTAATTTATATATTTTTAAAATCGATTTTTATAGTGAAAATTTTCTCATTCTCATAATTTAAAGTTGATGCGAAAATAGAAAAGTTGTGTTGATTCAAGACAAAACGATTGACCTATAACATTGATACATTTTATAGAAGAGTAAGGAAGCTATGGTAATGCATGACATTAAAAAATGCGGCTATTTATAGTAAAACTTTTTTCTTTAACATAATTCAAAGTTGATGCAAGAATATAAAAGATTCCTTGGTTCGAGACAAATCGATTGTCCTATAATATTAATACATTTTATTGAAGAGTAAGGAAGCTACTGTAATGCATAATATTTTAAAATACGGTTTTTTATAGTAAAACTTTTTTCTCCAACATACTTCAAAGTTGATGCAAGAATATAAAAAAATTCCTTGGTTCGAGACGAATCAATTGACCTACAATATTAATACATTTTATTAAAGAGTAAGGAAGTTAT
>CAKNYM010049430.1:149916-166544 GCA_932195095.1 Andricus curvator
ATTGAAGAGTAAGGAAGCTATGGAAATGCATAATATTTAAAAATACGGTTTTTTTATAGTAAAACTTTTTTCTTCAACATAACTCAAAGTTGATGCAAGAATATTAAAGATTCTTTGGTTGGAGACGAATCGATTGACCTTTAATATTAATACATTTTATTGAAGAGTAAGGAAGCTATTGTACTGCATATATATACCATTAAACCATTTCCCTTTCAGGGTAGGCGTGACACTACCCGATTCGGGTAGTGTTTCTAGGTTTTTCTTGTAGTTATAAATAACTACAAGTGTGGGCTCACCACACCCACGATGTGCCAACAGCACTCATGTCAGTATTCTTGAATGGTCACCCATCCAAGTACTAACCGCGTCCAACGCTGCTTAACTTCAGTGATCTGACGAGAACTGGGGTTTTCAGCGTGGTATGGCCGTTGGCATGCATAATGCATAATATGTAAAAATACGGGTTTTTATAGTAAAACTTTTTTCTTCAACATACTGCAAAGTTGATGCAAGAATATAAAAGATTCCTTGATTTGAGACGAATCGATTGACCTATAATATTAATATATTTTATTAAAGAGTAGAGAAGTTATGGTAATTCATATATTTTGAAAATCTGTTTTTTATCGTAAAACTTTTTTCATTAACATAATTTGAAGTTGATGCAAGAACAGAAAAGATGTGTTGATTCGAGACGAATCGATTGACCTATAATATCATTACATTTTATTGAAGAGTAAGGAAGCTACTGTAATGCATAATATTTTAAAATACAGTTTTTTATAGTAAAACTTTTTTCTTCAACATAATTCAAAGTTGATGCAAGAATATAAAAGATTCCTTGGTTCGAGACGAATCGATTGACCTACAATATTAATACATTTTATTAAAGAATAAGGAAGTTAAGGTAATTTATATATATTTTAAATCGATTTTTATAGTAAAAATTTTCTCATTCTCATAATTTAAAGTTGGTGCGAGAATAGAAAAGTTGTGTTGATTTAAGACGAATCGATTGACCTATAACATTGATACATTTTATTGGAAAGTAAGGAAGCTATGGCAATGCATATTATTTGAAAACACGGTTTTTTATGGTAAAACTTTTTTCCCTAACATGATTCAAAATTGATGCAAGAACGGAAAAGATTCCTTGATTCGAGGCAAATCGATTGATCTATAATATTAATACACTTTATTGAAGATAAATTTCCAAATAGAATAATTCTGACAATTTTTCTAAATAAAATTAAATTAAAATAAAAATTATCATTTCGGATACAAAATTTTTTTGACTAGTTTGTCTTTGTATTTAAAAAATTGTTTGTTTAATTTTGTAATTTTGTATTTTTTGGAAAATCTATTTTTAAATTGATCAAAATGAAGACTTTGGTTTGTCTATTATTGAAAAAAATAACTAATGCTTCCTCTATGAGGAAGCAAATACATTTTCTAACGGGAAGCAAAGTGCTCGTGAAATGAGCACCATATAATCATAAATACGAACAAAGTGGAAACACTAGAGATCGAATTCACAGCTAGTTTATATAAATTTAACAATTTGAAAGCGGATACTTAAATAATTATTCCAGATTCGGGTTAAGGGCATCTACCATTTGCATGACCAATAATTACACGGTTCACATTTGGTGGCTTTATAACATGAAAAATGAAAAGATTGTGTCGAAATTTTGGAAAATCGTTCCAAATATACATGAGTACGTATGTATGGCCCATTTGAGTTTTTTATTTTGTTTGAATTGTCCAATTTTATTAACTTTTAATTTGGAATGTAACTGAGAACAGGGTTTTAGAGCCCTACCTACGAGAGAATTCATAAAATTATATTACTCAACCCCTTCACTGTGTAGACCGAAAATCACAAAGTGGGCCTAAAATGTGTGGAATTTCAAAGTGGCTGATCCAATATGGCAACCAAGATTTTTTTTAAATCCAATGAGTTGACGGATTTGAATGAAAATCGGTATAAGAGGATTATTTGGGTCGCTGCATATGAATTCTAGGTCAACATTCGAAATTTCAAAATGGCTGTTCCAATATGGCAACCAAACGTTTTGAAAAATCCTATAAGATTTTGGATTTGGATAATAATTGGTACTAGCAGTTTATTTGGGTCGCTGAACAAGAATTCGAGGTCCAAATTGGAAAGTTTCTAAAGGCTAATCCTATATGGCGATGATGAAAATTGGTACTAGGGGGTTGGCTTGACGTTGTTTGTTCCCTATGACAATGGCTAATGGATTTTTGAATATGGACATCAGATTTGTTTCCAGTGAGCCGAAAAAACACTTAGTACCGACTCTTGTTGAAAGCCGCCAATTCATTGGATTTTTCCAAATTTTGGTTCGCCATATCGGATCAGCAATCCTGAATTTTCGAAATTTGACTCCATATTCATTTTTAGAGATATAAATATCTCTATAGTAGTATAGTACCAATTTTCATCCAAATCCGCTAACTCATTAAATTTTTCAAAACTTTTGATCGACATATTGGATTCACCATTTTGAATTTTAGAATTCTGATACCATATTCGGATTCAGAGACCAAAACAACTTTAACACACCAAGTTTCATGAAAATCCGCCAATTTTGCGTAATTGAGATTCGCCATATTGGATCCGCCATTTTGAATTGTGGAAAAAATTCTGATTCCATATTCGGATTCAGAGACCCAAAAAACCTTTGTATACCAAGTATCATGATAATCGAAATTGTATAAATCTATTCATTTTTCATGACGCATATTGCGTCAAACGCACTCTTGGCCATTTTTTTGACGCAATATGTGTCATACGCTGTCAACGGGTTAAACAAAATAAAATCTCAAGTGGGTCAGGTAAATGTGACTTTCTTTATTTTGAACCATGTCCCAACATTTCAGCACAATATATTCATTTTTAAGGTTTCCTAGCCCGTGGGAAATGTGTGGTGGGAAAGTAGGGGAAGTGAGAGGAAATAAGGGGAGGGTAAGTAGGGAAGTGAATGTAAATGAGGGAGGGGAAGTAGGGAAAGCGATGGAAAATGAGGGGATGGAAAGTAGGCGAAGTGAGAGGAGAGGAAGTAGGGAAGATTAGGGAAAATTAGGAGAGGGAAAGTAGAGGGAGTGAGGGAAAATAAGGGAAGGGAAGTAGGGGGGCGAGGGCAATAAAGAAAGGGGTAGTATGGGAAGCGAGGGAAAATAGGGCAGGGGAAGTAGAGGAAGGGATGGGAAATGAGTGGAAGGGAAGTAGGAGAAGAAGTGAGGGGACGGAAAGTAGGGGAAGTGATGGGAAATAAGGGGATGGAAAGAAGGGAAGATAATGGAAGGGGAATTAAGGAGCAATGAGGGTGGGGACGTAGGTGAAATAAGAGAAGAGGAAATGAGGGGAAGGGAAGTAGTGAAATTGACGGAAAACGAGAGGAGGGAAATTAGAGGAAGGAAAGGAAATGAGTAGATGGAATGTATGAGAAGTAAACATTTGATAAAATTCATAAATACTTCTCAATATTTCTCGTATATTATATAATTTTTCAAATCCTAAAAATTTGATTTGAAAATTGGAAAATATAGTAATAATGTATAAACTTATCTTCTGATTTCATACATAAACAAGAATTTGAGAATTTATATCATTAGAATAAGGGAAGAAAGAGTGAAGGCAATAGGGTCACTTAAAGATGAAAAGGCATAGAAGAAATTCCGTATAAACTTTGGAAATATGGGGTAAGGAATTAAAAGAGTGGGCGTGGATAATGAGCAACAGGATATGGAGACGGGAGGGTTGGCCAGAAATATGGAAAGAAGGGATACTGTTACCCATGGTGAAAAAGGGAATCGGGTAAAAGGTTAAAAATTATGGGAGGTGACTATGGCAATAGTATCAGAGAGTTTAAAGAAAGATGTAGAGGTTTGAAGGCGGCATTTGACTCATTGAAAAGGGTATTCAATTGATAAAGCTATGGTAAAAAGGGGGTAAGAGAAGGCTTGACGAAAAGAGTAGCAGAGATTTTTAGAGAGACAAAAAGTAAGGTTGGGCTGGTAGAACAAAGGTTTAGAAAGGGATGAGGGGCAAATAAAACATGGGCAGCAAGATGAAAAGATGTAATGATAGAGGAATTTAAATATTTCGGTTTCATCATGTTGGTATTAAGTAATGGGGGAGAGATATAAAGATGGAGGAAGAAGAAAACAGAGATGTGGTGGAGGTTGTGAAAATTCGAAGAGAAACTAAGGGAGGAGAGTAGGGAGAATAGGAGAATCAAGCTACAATAAATGGTACCAGGTGATAAAAAGAGAAGCATTTTCACCATCTGGGAAGAGGATGGGAGAGAAGAGATGAACAAGAATAGCTAGATGGAGACTGGGAAATTAAGTAAAAGGATCAAAATATTGGGAGAAGGAGGAGAAAATAAATTGCAGAGTATGTAAATGGGTAGAGGAGACATGGGAGCATGTATGCGGTTGTTGTTTGAGAGGAATGGAGGAGAGGATGTCAGGAGAATTTTAAGAAAATTTTAGGAGAGGAGGGACTTGGAGAAGAATGAATGAAGGAGGTAGAAAAACTTAGAGGAGTTAAGGGAGAAGAATGAGGGAGTGTGGGGGAGAGAGAACGGAAAGCATAGGTGGGAAGGGAAGGAGGGAGGAATGGATGTTATGTATACCCTGAGAGGACACATTTTAAATATAGTAGGTTGCAGGCTACAATATGTTCTTTAATAGAAGCGCAGAATAAAGGACATGGTTTAAAGTAATTGAAATTTTTAGAAGTTTTCGAATTCCAGAAGGGATGATATTGCAGAAGTTTGTGATTTACTGACCTTATCCTTTGCCTCCAATTCAATTCCAGGAATATTTGAAAGGGCTGTTATTACGGAAGGATGGCCAGCGAGAGCTGCATGATGAATTGCACTTGCTCCTGTGCAATCAGTTGCCTCCCCGTTTAATGATTCCAGAGCTTCTGCGAGATAATTTACAACCCCTGCACTACCACCTCGAGCTCCACACATCAGAAGTGTGTATTCTTTCTATAAAAATAATTTTAAATAATTTTCATTCATTTTAATTGAATCAATTAAATTTTTAAATAATTGCTATTAGCAGTAAATACACGCGCGTGAAGTGCACGTCCCTGTTTCTGAATCTTCATTTCCTAACATTAAAAATATATACAATTTAAAAATCAATTATTTAATAATTTTTCGAATATTTAGCTTGAAATATTTCTGAAAGGACAATTGATAATTAATAATGTTGAATTGAAAGCGTTTAAATCGAGACATATATTATATTTTACTATTTTGAATTAAAAATGTTTTAAACAAAACAATTTTAGATCAAGTAAAATTGAGAAAAAGACAATATTTTGATTGGACTGGATAAAAATAGAACTTGAATTATTTCTAAATAAAAGAGTTTAGAACGGAATAATTTTAAATTGAAACATTTTCAATAAGAAGCTCTGAAAAAGGAAAAATTTCAGAATTAAATATAGAAAATTCATTATTAACTATTTTATAGCTGCGCGTATGTCAATTATGTGAAAAATTGACCCTATTTGTTAAAAAATAGCCAAACTCTGAATATGCTTATAAAAATTGTTTAAATAATTTATAATTATTGTGAATTTGCAAAGTCTCGTAGAAAAGTGATATTTGAAAAACATTCTTCATTGATTCCGTAAACAAATTGTGCCGATTCCGTGAAAAATAGCCAAACTCTGAATATCTTTATGAAAATTGTTGAAATAATTAGTAATTATTGTAAATTTGCAAAGTAACGTAGGAAAGACTCATTATAAGTACATTCTTTTTGCTTCTGTAAAGAAATTGAGCCAATTTGTTAAAAAATAGACAAACTCTGAATTTGTTAATGGAAATTGTTTGAAAATTATAATTCTCGTAAATGTACGTAAGCAATATATAAAAAAGTCATGAGAAAGACTTTTCTTAGCCTCATATAAAAAAGTAATCTGAAAAATATTCTTGGTTAATTCTATAAAAAAGATTTAGCTTATTCGTTGAAAATAGCCAAAATCTGAATTTGTAAAGCAACATAGAAAAGAGTATTCGGAAAGACATTCTTAGTTCACTCCGTAAAAAAATGGTGTCTATACCTTCAAAAATAGCCAAGCTCTAGATATCTTAATGAAAATTGTTGAAATAATTAATAATTATTGTAAATGTGCAAAGTATCGTAGAAAAGAGTTATTGATAATATATTCTTTGTTTATTCCACAAACAAATTAAGGCTATTCTTTAAAAAATGGCCAAACTCCTAATTTGTTTATGAAAATTGTTTAAATAATTAATAAATCTTGGAAATTTGCAGAGAATTATATAAAAAAAGTCATCGGAAAGATATTCTTAGTTAATTTTGTAAAAAATTGAGTCTATTCATAGAAAAATACCCAAACACTGCATTTTTTTATGGAAATTGTTTAAATAATTAATAATTCTTGTAAATTTACAAAGCAACTTAGAGCAGAGCATCACAGAAAAAAGTCATCGGAAAGATATTCTTAGCTAATTTTGTAAAAAATTGAGCCTATTCATAGAAAAATAGCCAAACACTGATTTGTTTTTAAGGAAATTGTTTGAATAATTAATAATTCTTGTAAATTTACAAAGCAACATAGAACAGAGCATCACAGAAAAAAGTCATCGGAAAGATATTCTTATCTAATTTTGAAAACAATTCAGCATATTCATTGAAAAATAACCAAACTCTGAATTTTTTTATGGAAATTCTTTAAATAATGAATAATTCTTGTGAATTTACAAAGCAAAATAGAAAAGCCATCGGAAAGATATTCTTAGTTGACTTCGTAAACAAATTGTACCTATTCCTTGAAAAATAGCCAAACTTTGAAAATGTTTATAAAAATTGTTCAAATAATAATTAAAAATTATTGTAAATTTGCAAAGTCTCGTAGAAAAGAGTTATTGGAAATACATTCTTCGTAATTCCGTAAAAAAATTGAGCCCATTCGTTGAAAAATGGACAAACTCTTAATTGTTTAATCGAAATTGTTTGAATAGTTAATAATAATTTTTGTAAATTTACGAAACAACATAGAAAAGGGTCATCGGAAAGATATTCTTAGTTGACTGCGTAAACGATTTGTGCCTATTCCTTAAAAAACAGCCAAACTTTGAATACGTTTATAAAAATTGTTCAAATAATTATTAAATATTGTAAATTTGCAAAGTCTCGTAGAAAAGAGTTATTGGAATTTACATCCTTGGTAATTCCGTGAACAAATTAAGCCCATTGGTTTAAAAATGGTCAAACTCTTAATTGTTTAATCGAAATTGTGTAAATAAATAATACTGTTTAAAATTTACGAAGCAACATAGAAAAGAGTCATCGGAAAGATATTCTCAGTTGACTCCGTAAACAAATTGTGCCTATTTCTTGAAAACAGCCAAACACTAAATATGTTAATGAAATTTTTTAAAATGATTAATAATTATTGTAAATGTGCAAGGTATCGCAGAAAAGAGTTATTGGAAATACATTCTTGGTAATTCCGTAAAAAATTGAGCCCATTTGTTCAAAAAATGGTCAAGCTCTTAATTCTTTTGAATAATTAATAATTCTTAGAAATTCGCGAAAAATCATACAAAAAAGTCATTGGGAAGATATTCTTAGTTAATTCTGTACAAAAATTGAGCCTATTCGTTAAAAATAGCTAAAAGCCTATTCGCTGAACAATTGCCAGAAGCCTATTTGTTGAAAAATGGCCAAGCTCTGAATTTGTTTATGAAAATTGTGTAAATAATAAATAATAATTAAATTTGCAAAATATCGCAGGAAACAGTCATCGAAAAATTAAAATATGCAAACTCTGAATTTATTTATGAAAATTGTTTGAATATTTAATAATTCTTGTGAATTTACAAAGCATCGTAGAAAAAAGTAATCGAAAAGATATTCTCAGTTGACTCCGTTTTCTTTATAGATAAATGAGCCAAGGATGAACACATTTTTGAAATTTTCTGAAGTTATTTAAATTCCATAAATAATTCAGTCATTTTAGTTTACTGTTCAAAATCAATAACTTGAAAATCAACGAGCAATCAAAAAGCATTGTTACGAATTGTAAGATTATTATTAATTCCGCTAGAATTTTTTTAGAAGTTTTATTTCATCATTCATAGAAATTGGAACATTTCGTGATCTGTGATAAAGACAAGCGACATTTGAAAAGAAAAATATTTTATGCGCTAAGAGAGAGGTTTATCTCTTTGGGGAAATCTTTCGAGGTCGTTATTTCGATTCAGAATGTGGAAGGTGAAGTCGATTTTTCCAGCCTATTTAAAAAAATTCAGAGTGCCCTGAATATAAATGAAGACCTGGAATTCGGAAACTTCATTTAGAAAACTGGGGAGATGTTAATGTAGAACGAGACTTGGAAAATGGTGACCTAAGCTCCTGCACTTTTCATTCCAGTCGAAGGAAACCGCTTCATCCCTAGGGTGGAAAAAATAGAAGCTGGATTCGATATAAATTCATAAAGACGAACATCTATTTTTAACGTTTGACTTTATTTATAAAATAGACAAAGAAAGGCCCATTGATTATTGCTACTAATTTTTAAAGAGAAACCCAAGCAGAAATAATAAAAAAATAGTTTAGGTCATAATTGTTTATTCAGATTTACTCATGTGCATATTATGTTTTATCTCCTGCTTTAGGTAAAAGTCGTAATTTTCATTGAGTTTCAATTCACAAAATTACGACTTTTGCCTAAAGCGGAAGGAAAAAGAGAAATATGCAAATAACTTCATTTGAATTAACAATTATGAGTTCAACTATTTTTTAAATACTGCGTTTTTGGAATGTATAATAATATAATATAATACTGTGTTTTGAAATGCATTCATATAGCATGGAGGTATATATTTTTGGTTTTTTCTTATTCTTAGCGGCTTTCGCATTTGTTTAATTACCTACTGAGGAAAAAATAAATTTAAGGTAGAATAACAAATTTCACAGATGAAGAATTTTTTTTTTTAATTAATTTTCACGCTTTATTATGATCTATATATTTCTTATAAATGAAATTTATATGGATGAGGGAGAAGTAAGGGAAAAGAGAAGTAGGAGAAGTATGTGAGTGGAATTAGGAGAAGTAGAGGTTGGAGAAATTAGGGAAGTGAGGGATGTCAGGGGAGGGGAAGTAGAGAAAGGAGAAGTAAGGAAAGTGAGGAAGTAGAAAGTAGAAGAAGTAAGAGATGTGAACATTGTGAGGGGTTGGGATGTAGAGGAGGGAGAAGTAAGAGAAGTGAATGAAAGTAGAGGAATTGAGAAGGAAAGTAGATGAGGGAGAAGTAAAGAAAGGGAGGGGAGGAGAAGTAGGTGAAGTATGGGAGTAGAATTAGGGGAAGTAGAAGATGGAGACGTGAGGGAAGTGATGGGATTGGAAGTATGGGATGTGAGGGGTTGGGAAGTAGGAGAAGCGAGTGTATATCTAGGATGTGAGAGGAGGGAGTAGGGAAAGGAGAAAGTGAAGAGACAGACAGTAAGAGAAGTGAGGGACGTGAAGAATGTTAGGGGTTGTGATTTAGAGGATGGAGAAGTAAGAGAAGTGAATGAAAGTAGAGGAATTGAGAAGGAATGTAGATGAGGGAGAAGTAAAGAAAGGGAGGGGAGGAGAAGTCGGTGAAGTATGGAAGTGGAATTAGGGGAAGTAGAAGATGGTGAAGTGATGGGATTGGAAGTGTGGGATGTGAGGGGTTGGTAAGTAGGAGAAGCGAGTGTATATCTGGGATGTGAGAGGGGGGGAGTAGAGAAAGGAGAAAGTGAAGAGGTAGAAAGTAAGAGCAGTGAGGGACGTGAAGAATGTTAGGGGTTGTGGTGTAGAGGAGGGAGAAGTAAGAGAAGTGAAGGGGGTAATAAAGTGCGTGGTTGGTATGCGTGGGAAATAAATGTAGGGGAGTTGAAGAGAGGGAAAGTAGAGTAGGGAAAAGTAAGGGAAGGGAGGGATGAAAAGTAGGGGTAATGAGGGGCTGGGTAGTGTGGATAGGGAATTAGTGAATGTCAATTAAGAATTTGAAAAATATAATTTGAGATTCAAAGATGAAAGGTATTATCAAGTAAGTAAATTATTTTTTACTATTTTCAAAGTTTTCTTAAATCCATTTACAAAAAATTCTATAAAAAGAGTCAAAATCAATTTCTGCATGTATTGATGTTCAAATGCAAAAAAGTGCTGAAAATTTTTACTCAATTGTTTTACTGTATTTATGGCTATTCCTCAATTTTATGACTAAGAAAAAACCTGTAAAGAAACAAATTGAATATTCTTCTATCATAAATACTATTACATTTTCTTTGTGATATTTAGATATTTAAATATTGCAAAAATTTATACGTTTTGAGGGTTAACTTTCAAAAATGCAATTATTTTTTTGGTCTATATTCAAAACAGCGTTTAAAATTATTTTGATTTCGTTTTTGTCATTTCTTACAAAAAAATTTAATTGTAACTTAAATTAAACACATAATAAACAGTTTTTAGTATTCTACTTAAAATTTGTTCCCCTACATAAAAATATATTTTATGCTAAAATAAAGTTCGAAATAATTTTTAAAGACAATGTTATTTTAAAACTGGTTGGTAAGCTATTCAGCAAATAATTTAAGAAATCAAATAATTATGCACATGAACATTTTTAATTATTTGATTTCTTGAAATATGAACATCAAAAAAGTCTAAAGACAACAATTCTTTAATATTCTTTTTTGTAGGATTTCAAGTACAATTCCTTTTTTAATATAAAATTATGTAACAGCATCTTTATTTTTTAATAATATTTATTTATTGAATAAAATAATTTTGTCTTTGAAAAACACATTTTAAGAGACATTATTTAAAGCCTATTTTTATTTATCATAGTGTTTTGTAAAAATATTTATTTCTTCTGTCGGATTGACTATACTAGCCCATTTCAAATTTCATTTTGAGGAATAGCTTCCAAGCTACAATATCTTCTTGAACATTGAGAAATTAACCCAACTGGATTCATCACGTTTTTTTCTCTTACTCCTCAATTTTATAAAAAATTTGTTTGAAGAAAGATTATTATTATAATGAACTCTTTTAAGTGTAATAATGTCTCATTATCTGGGTGATATATGAAAGGAAATTTCTTAAGTAGGTAAGGCTGAATTAATAATTTTCCATCTTATTTTTTCTTTTTTTTTTAAGTTTCAGGAAGCCCATGCGATAAAAGAACACGACCCTCATCATAGCGAAACGTGCCCCGTTGAACAGCTTTCCAAGATGTTCACTTGATATCGATTTCCCTGTGACCCTTATTTAAAATTTAATTTAATCCTTTCCGACCACCTTTGAAGAAACAGTTTCTTTCCCAAAACGAAGATAAAATTGTTCTTGAATAAGATTATAAAATTAATGGAATTATATTATAAGTGAATGAATTAGATTATAAATGTTAATTAATTGAAAATAAAAATGAAGTAGATTATAAAATTTGAGGACAAACCTTATTTAATGCTGAAACATTTGCTCCTGCGTTTATCAACATTTTCACAGCATCTTGATGACCATACCAAGCGGCCATATGAAGCGGTCGCATTCCGAACTGAAATTCATTAAAACATTTTTTATAATAATAATTTATAAAAAAATAAAGCCTTTTTAAAAATCTGTATATGACTTATCCTTTTTTAGAGTGGTAGTAATTTTATTTGATGGTAAAATTAATTTCTGAATCTTTCTAAACATTATTTATAAATGTTTTTAAACATTATTGGTAAGAGAGACCATTTTAATTGTTAATGATTTTTTAATATTAAGAAATAATTATGTTCTTAGAGCTTGGCTATCGCACTATAATTTGTACACTTTTTCACACTTTTTAACGGATGAAAAAAAATTAAATTATAGACAAAAACATTAATTTTATGTTTTCAAGATTTCAAAATATGTAGGAAAAGAATCTGGAAGATTTTAAGACAATTTTTATAATTTTGCAGGATTTTCAATTTTTTTTTAGGAAAACTATATCATTTAAAGGCCGTGGCTACGGGTACCAAAATTTCGGTGCAAATAGACGGGTTTCTTCCGTAGAAATAGACCTGAAAAAGGGGCTATTTGTTCCGAAATTTTGGTACAAATAACTAGATTTTTTCGGTACGTGTAGACGCTTTCTCATTTAAAAAGTGTTTAGAAGTTTTGTAAAAATTCGAAAATAATTTAAATCCTGAGATTCCCGGGAGCATTTCAAATGATTTTTTGTTTTGAAAAATGAATTTTAAGAGAAATTTGAACAAGATTTCAAAAAATTTACAATAAATTTCCAAAAAATTTCGCAAAAGAGCCCAGAACATTTTATAGCAAAATTTTTCAATTTTGCAAGATTACGAAATTAAAAAAAACATGTTAGTTTCAAAAAAATTAGGAGTTTTGAAATTATTAAAAGAAAATTAATTTTTTTTTTAATTAACATTTGTGAAGATTTTGAACTGAAAGCTTACAAGCCTTTCAAAATTTTTCGAAATATAAAATTATTATATATATAATAAAATATATATAATATATATAAAATTATTATAGAATATAAAATTTTTGTAAAGATTTCTGCGAAAATTTGAAATGACTTTTTATTTTTAAAAATAATTTTTCAAAGAATATTTAAAAATATTTCAACACATTAAAAAAGATATCTAAATTTGCCAAAGAAAATCTAAAAGATTCTAAGAGCAATTTTTTTAATTTTGCAGAATTTAAAAAAAAAATTAGGAAAAATTCGGATAATTTTAAAAATATTTCGAAGGCTTAGAAGTTTATGCAGAATAGAAAAAAAATGATAAAAAATTTGAATCGTTTTAAAATATATCCAGAAGGTTTTAAATTTTTTTAAAGATTTAAAGATAACTCAAATCTTGTGAAGATTTCATAACATTTTAAACAAAATGTAGATTTTTGGATATTTCGAAAAAAATATAGAAGCGATTGAAAAATTAAAAAATATTTCAAGAATAATAAAAATTTGTTTTTAATATTCATAGGAAAATTTCGAATTATTCTGTATTTTGAAAAATGAATTCTGAAAGAAAATTAAAAAAGATTTCAAAAGATTTCAAAATATTTCATAAAATTAAAAAAAAAATATATAAAATATTTTTAAGCAAAATTTTTCAAATTTGCAAGATTAGAAAACTTTAGAAAAAATTCGAGTCAGTTTAGGAGACATTTAAAAGTTTAGAAAAAATTCAAATATAATTTGAAACTTGTAAACAGTTCAAGATAAATTTATAAATGTAGTTTTTTGAAGATTTCAAAAAAAAAAGTTTTTCAAGAATTTTGAAACCTTTCAAGAGAATAAAACTTTTTTCTATAGATTCCCGGGAAAATTTTAAATGATTTTTTATTTTCAAAAATTAATTTTTAGAGAAAGAGAAAGATTTCAAAACATTTCAAATAATTTCCAAATTTGTCAAAAAAGAATCTGGACGATTTTAAGGGCAATTTTTCAATTTTGAAGAATTTAGAAACAAATTAAGACAAAATTTGAATAATTTTGAAGATATTTCGAAAGCTTAAAAGTTCATGCAGAGTTTTAAAAAAATTTTATGAAAAATTTGAATCATTTTAAAATATATTGAAAAGGTTTTAAAGTTTTGAAAAGATTCAAAAATAATTTAAATCTTGAGAAGCTTTCATAACTTTTAAAACAAAATGTAGATTTTTGGAGATTTCAAAAAAATTAGAAGCTTTTGAAGAATTTTAAAGGGTTTCAAAAGAATAAAAAATTTTTCCTAAGGTTCATGGACAAATTTGAAAAGATTCGAATATAATATAATTGGTAAAGATAATAATAATAAAATAGTTGTTAAAAAAATGGATCATACAAACAAAGGGATTTTATGTGTTTCTAAACAGTTAAAAAAATGTGTAAATGTAGATTTTTGAAGATTTCGAAAAAAGAAGGTTATTAAATTTTTTGAAACGGTTCAAAAGAACAAATCTTTTTTCTTAACAATCTTCGGAAAATTTCAAATGACTTTTGATTTTTAAAAATTAATTTTAAGACAAATTTCAAAAAGAATTAAAAACATTCGAAATGAATTCCTAAAATTTTGGAACATATAACAGGTTTTGAAGCAAAAATTTTCAATTTTGAAAGATTATAGAATTTAAAAAATTTCTAGTAATTTAAGAGATATTTAGAAGATTTAATGAGATTCGAAAACAAAATTTAATACTCGAAAAGATTTAAAAATATTAAACGCAAAATGTCGATTTTTAAAGATTTCGAACAAAAAATGCAGATGCTTTCTAAGCATTTTTAAAGGTATCAAGGAAATGCAAATTTTCTCAAAAAAGCATCCGGAAGATTGTAAGGAAATTTTTTTGATTATGCCGAATTTTTTTTAAATGTTAGGAAAAATTTGAATCACTTTGAAAGACATATTTAAAAGATTTAGAAGTTTATGAGAAATTAAAAAAAAAATTTAAGAAAATTTCTAATCATTTTAGAATATATATAGAAGGTTCAGAAGTTTTGGAAATTTTCAAAACGTTTCAAAAGATTTCTAAAACATTTGAAAATATTGTTTAAAATTTTAAGTAAAATTCGAGTCAGTTTCAAAGATATTTAGAAATTAAAGAAGTTTTGGAAAGATAACAAAAATTTTAAATTTGAAAAGGTTTCTGAAAATTTCTAAAATTTTCTTCAAACTTCTAAAATTCCTATATATCTTCTAAACTCACTAGAATTTTTCCGAATATTTTGTAAAATTCTGTAAAATAAAAAAATGGTCTTTAAAATTTTCTAGATTCCTTTTCGACAAATCTGAAATCTTCAAAAATCTTCTTGAACTTTCTCAAGAATTTCAGGAAAATAATATTTTTATAATTTCAAAAACAGCCTGATCTGAACAAACTGAATCTAATCTTATCTGGAATTTAGGTATTCAAAAACTTTTAACAAATAAATAGCTATTCGAAATATTATTTTCTTCAAAAATTTATTTTCCCCCTTTAATCAAAAAAAGTAGACGCCTTTATCGCGTGATTAATAATGCTGGTGGATAAATAAAAACTTGTAGGAAATCCACTTATTATTTGGAAAAAAATTATTCACCCCTGTTTTAGTTTTGTCTTTTATTTTTAATTTTAAACTTTAATACTGTAAAAATCCATCTATCAGATTCGAGAATTTCGAAATTTATCGAGAGAATGAATTTGAGAGTGAGATGAAGATATAGTCCGTCAGGTATGAAAAATGCATTTGCTTCAGCAAGCGATGTAGAGAGCGAAAAAATTTAGCCAATGTAGGCATTGAACATAGAATAAATTCGTGTTATATGGAGCGCGAGTTATATGGAGCGCGTAGTATATGGAGCGCGTGTTATATGGAGCGATTTTAAGTAAAGAATCCATATTTAACATAAAGGGCCGCATCTTACTGTGCCAGAAATATACTAGATTTAAGTAATGCTTTACTGATTTTTATAGACCTTAAAAATATAAAAGTTTCCCCTACAGCCTCTATAAAAGAAAAGTTAATATAATATGATTATTTTTTAGGAGTCGTCCATAAACTACGTTACCAATTTCGGGCTATTTTGACTCCCCCCCCCAACACCCCAGAAAAGTAACGTAACCCAAAATTCTCTCAAACAGGGGAAATAGGGTGATTTTTCACAAAAATAGTGTAATCATAATAGGGGAATAAATTCTTTCAAATAAAATGACATAATGTAATATAATACCACATTGAATTCAATATGAAACACTTTAAATACCTAAGCTTTCAAGTCGAAATTTATTGCAATTTCAACAAAATAGTTCAATTTTCGAATCAAAAAATATTTTCTATCAAAAGAGACAAATTTTTAATCAGAAAAGACGAATTTTCTTGAAAAATCGAAAATTCAAATTTTGATCCTACAAAAAAAAATTGAAAATCAAAAAATTCCTTTTTCGGTCAAACTCTGCAAGATACGAAAAAAGATGAATCGACAAAAACTGTGCATCCAAAAAAGATCTATAAATTTGGTAATCATCACTTTTTGATAGGACGGGTACTTTTTGTTTTAATCGTGAAAAATAATATTCGCAATAAAAAAAAATCTGCCCGCTTCGCGGGCACATTCTCATGGCGCGCTTCGCGCGCGGCTCGCTTCGCTCGCAAGTTTGAGCGCGCCTAGGGCGCGCGACTGTTGGATCTCGCGCTTCGCGCTCGATCATATATTTATCTCGCGCTTCGCGCTCGATTATGTATTCACCTCGCGCTACGCGCTCGGGCGTATTTGCATTGCGCTTTACGCTAGGCTCCTCTAGATTTTTGAACTTCGTGTTCGACTTCGATGAAAAGAAAACGTTTGTTTGCAAATATTATAAAATTATCAAAACCTCCACATATTAAGTGATTGTTAAATTTGCTTTTATTTTAGACTGAAAAGGAACTTTATTTACTCAAGGTTCTATCGACCTTAAGGAACACATTCTCATCCAGACAGTCGCGCTTCGCGCTCGATATTTGATTTGAAAATAATTTGAACCGTATGATAGAAACAAAAAAGTTTGAGCGCACTTATGGCGTGCGATTTGGTAAATACACTGAGCGCGCACTTTGTGCTTCGTG